>JAKTVL010000058.1:0-69760 GCA_030557175.1 Petasospora japonica
GTGCCACAAGTGGCCCTCAACTAGGCGTATCCGGGAGTCCATACACGCATCGTCGCCACGAATCCAACGCTTCCAGCTTGTCGTTACGTGCAACCTCTCTTGTAAACTCCTTATAGTGCTCCTTCCGGCACTCCACCAGCCTCATCACCATCCCACCGCTGGACTTTTCACTCTCTTCCTCACCTATGGAACGCTTAAATGCCTTCATCATCCGTTGTCTAGCGCGATCTGACCGCCAATTGGAGATTAGATGTGACAGAAAAGATCCCCAGACAGAGAAATTTGTGCTCAAAGCGGTTATGTAATCTGCCCGGAAAAAAAAACCCCGGTGATGGCCAAAATTATGATTCACAAAGGGCGACCACCACCACAACGCCACACTTACCGTATCTCTTTAACACCAAGAAAACGATGCCTATAGATTTGTACAGCGACAAGTCAAAAGGCCTCGTTGCCCTTTCTAACAACCTCAAGCTCGCTATCGCGGCTCAGGCCTTCGGCCAGAAGCTCAACACCGAAGCTGGTACGTCCGTCAATCCCTTGCTGATGTTTCTAGCACACTCTCTAGACGTCACCACTAACAATTGATATAGACAAGCCATCTCTCTTGCTGAAGTCTAATGGTGTAGAGATTGTGGAACCAAATGCTATCGTTAAGTTCCTTGCGGAGGACTTCTCCTCTTCAAAGGAAATCGAGTTTGAAGAGGATTCTCTCTATCCATTACTCAAAAAATCCTCTACCGGTTCTTCTGTTTTGTCCTCCGCCCCACAAACACTCTCCTCCGTATCTGCGTCCTCAATTATCCTCTTCTCTTCTGCTTATGCTCTTTCGTCAACTGCCTACCCAGAATTTGCTTCCTTGGATGCAGTTAAGACCGCCATCGCTTTAGCGAAGTCCATCACCTCATTAGAACGTTCGGTTCCAGCAAACACTGGTGCCACCAACGTTAAGAGTTGTTTCGCCGTTGAAAAGCAATCCAATGAGATCTTGCCAGACCCATCAAAGAGAAACATCTTGATTACTTCTGCTCTGCCATATGTCAATAACGTTCCTCATTTAGGTAACATTGTTGGTTCCGTGCTGAGTGCTGATATCTTTGCTCGGTATGCAAAGGCTAGAAATTACAACACTCTGTTCGTTTGTGGTACCGATGAATATGGTACCGCTACTGAAACCAAGGCCCTTGAAGAAGGTGTCACTCCAAGGGAACTTTGTGACAAATACAACAAGATTCATGCCGAAGTCTACAAATGGTTCCAGATTGGATTCGATTATTTTGGAAGAACCACAACTGAGGAACAGACTAAGATTGCTCAGGACATCTTCCTCAAATTGGAGAAGAATGGATATTTGGAAGAGCAGTCCATGGAACAGTTGTATTGCCCAGAGCACAAAGGTTTCCTTGCAGACAGATTTGTTGAAGGTACTTGTCCAAAATGTCAATACGAAGATGCAAGAGGTGACCAGTGTGATAAGTGTGGATCCTTGCTTAACCCATTGGAATTAATTAACCCAAGATGTAAGATTGAT
The DNA here is from genome assembly GCA_030557175.1 of Petasospora japonica. Classification (NCBI taxonomy): domain Eukaryota; kingdom Fungi; phylum Ascomycota; class Saccharomycetes; order Phaffomycetales; family Wickerhamomycetaceae; genus Petasospora; species Petasospora japonica. The sequence continues at coordinate 1,532 of JAKTVL010000058.1, forward strand.
GATACCACCCCAGTGCAAACCACTTCTGACCATGTCTTCCTCTCTTTGGATAAATTGGAATCACAGTTGAAGGAATGGTACCATGCCGCTTCAGAGAAGGGTGATTGGTCAAGAAACTCAAAGAACATTACAAATTCATGGCTTAAGGAAGGTCTTCATCCAAGATGTATCACAAGAGATTTGAAATGGGGTACTCCTGTTCCAAGCGAAAAGTTCAAAGATAAGGTGTTGTACGTTTGGTTTGATGCATGCATTGGTTACGTCTCCATCACTGCCAATTACACAAAGAGCTGGGAACAATGGTGGAAGAATCCTGAGAATGTCAACTTGTATCAGTTCATGGGTAAGGATAATGTTCCATTCCATACTGTCATCTTCCCATCCACTCAGATCGGTACTAAGGAGAATTGGACCATGTTGCATCACTTGAACACTACGGAGTACTTGCAGTACGAAGGCGGTAAGTTCTCCAAATCGCGCGGTGTTGGTGTCTTCGGTAACAATGCCCAAGATTCTGGTATTCCACCATCTGTCTGGAGATACTATTTGGCTTCTGTTCGTCCAGAGACTTCTGATTCGCAGTTCTCTTGGGATGATTTCCAGTCTAGAAACAACAATGAGTTACTTGCCAACTTGGGTAACTTTGTTAATAGAATTGTCAAGTTTGTTAACGCCAAGTATAACGGCGTGATTCCAAAGTTTGATGCAACTCTTGTTAACAACTATAAGGGACTTACCACCGATCTTAACAACTTGCTGAAGCAATACGTTGATGAGATGGAAGCTGTTCATGAACGTCGTGGTCTCGAAGTTGCCATGGCTCTTTCTGCCCGTGGTAACCAATTCTTACAGGAAAACAAGCTTGATAACTCTCTTTACAACAACACTCCGGACCTTGCTGATGCCGTCGTTGGTGTAGGTTTGAACATTGTATACTACGTGGCTTCTCTGATCTATCCATACATACCTGAAACCACACATGACATCAATGAGATGCTCAGAGCTCCGCAATTAGCTATCAGAGAGTCTTTTGATATTGCATTGGAGGGCGGTCACTGCATTGGCAAAGCAAAGTACCTGTTCAAAAGAATCGATGACGCCGAGATTACCAGCTTGAGAGCCAAGTACGGTGGAAAACAAGAGTAAGAAAGGTTCTTCTTTTTGAGATGTGAACTGTTAGACACTTGTATATTATAATTCATGAAGGTTTATTTTGTGATTTGTATATCTGGAGCCAACTGGAAAGAAACACACTGAACCTGTAACGAAATCCAGAAACCTCGAAAGTCAAAAAGGCGAAATGAAAGCTCAATGATCCATACCAGGCTTCCTGAGGTTTCCTCCGTACAACTATGGTGTTTAGGTGTGTTCCCCTACCAGATATTACTGGAGTCCCCAGAGTTAATTGGTCATCCCACCAGAGAACAATTGCCTTTTCTCTTCTTGCTACTGAGTGGACGACGCCTACAGAGAAGAAATGCTCAGCCAGCCGATTAACATTCCGAAGTGGCTCGAAGAGAACAGCCACCTTTTGCAGCCTCCAGTCAACAACTACTGCCTTCACCGTGGTGGCTTCACGGTGATGATTGTGGGCGGCCCCAATGAGCGGACGGATTACCACGTCAACCAGACTCCAGAGTATTTCTACCAATACAAAGGGTTCATGACACTCAAAGTGGTGGATGAAGGTGTGTTCAAGGACATCACCATCAATGAAGGTGATAGTTTCCTTCTCCCAGGTAACACGCCACACAACCCTGTCAGATACGCGAACACAGTTGGAATCGTTGTGGAGCAGGACAGACCTCAAGGGATGAACGATCAAATACGGTGGTACTGCTCCAATTGCAAGGACATCGTCCATAACATTGAGTTCTATTGCTCGGACCTTGGCACTCAGGTCAAAGAGGCCATTCTTAGCTTTGATGGTGACCTAGAGAAGAGAACGTGTGAGAAATGCGGCACGCTCAACTACTCCAAGCCACAGGCCTAGTTGCTTCTATATCTATTTATATTTGTTACTTTACTGTTTTTCCGGATATCCGTAAATTTTCATTGTCATTCGTTTCTCAAAGACAAGTCAAAGGACATTGTCAATTAACCAAGCTCTCATTCTTGTCATTAAAACCCCATATGCATTATGGAAGTTAATATTATGATTGGAATCTGGAAAAACCATCAAATCAAAGTTCGTCAGGGAATGTAGATTGAGTCCATCCAACAACTTGAAAGTATTTTGAATATGAACGTTATCATCACCAGTTCCGTGCATAATGGCGAATCTCTTCACATTGGCAAATCCTCCAAAATCAGCAATTCGGGATTCTTTATATCCATCAACGTTATCGCTTGGAAGGGCCATGTATCTTTCTGTATATATAGAATCATAAAGCATCCAATCTGTGACGGGTGCCACCGCAATGCCATATTTGAAAACATTACCTTGGTCATATTCCAAGGTTTTCAGCGTTGTGAAGCCACCGTAACTCCAGCCCCAGCAAACAACCTTCTCTTCATCAATATACGTTCTTGAATTTATCCAAAGTTTTGTCACTTCTGTGATATCTCTTGGCTCCCAGTGCCCAATGTGGTGCTTGGCATATGATCGATATTTCCAACCTTGCCCACCAGTGCCCCTGGGATCAATAAACAAAATCACAGCATTCAAGTCATCTGCAACATCATCTTCAAATCCTCCATGTAACACAACATTAACCTTGCGGAATCCTGGACCTCCATAAACTGAAACAAGAACTGGATGCTTTTTATTTGGATCAAAATGTTCGGGAACCATCTCAATCAGATCCACAGTCTGTCCATCAGATAGCGTTACAGTATGGTACGATCGCCTTCTTCCTGTAAAATCAACAGAACGTTTGGGATAGGTATTGAAATGTGACGTATCAACTAGAGAAATCAAAGGAAAGGTTGGTCCTTCATTGTAATCATAAAAGAATCTCCCGCCTGGCGAAAACACTGGAACATGGTACCCTTGGGTTGTGATATCTGAAATAGAGAAAAGCTCTTGGCTATCAACATTAACCGCAAACAAATGCTGTTCAAAATGAGATTGACGATTAGAAGTGAAGAATAGCAAAGAAAGTGATTCATCAAAGAATTCTATTGACAGAACTTCCCATTCACCAGATGTAAGCATTACAGGTGTTGAAACACCCAATGAACTGAAGAACCCGATATGATTGAAACCTTCAAATTCCACAATATCAACAAATCCGTCGTTATCTCTTCCCATGGTTTCATTTTTAGGCACTGCCACCATTCCTGTGAAATTATCAATCCAACCATTATAATCATTTGAGTCGATGGAGTAAATAATCTTGGAATCACCGTCTTTAACAAGCCTATAATCCATAAATCTTGAGACTCGATCAGATTCACGCACAATGAGAGAGTTTCCAATAAATAGAGCTCCGTAACAAATCCATTCATCTCCCAGTGTAGAGTCAGATCTATTAACCGTGGAAACTTTCTTATTTTCAACGTCATAAGTCAGTAAACTGATTCGTGGATTTACTTGACCTGGTTTTGGGTACTTGATCTTATCCAGAGTGGGGAAAACACCATCGCTAAACTTCTCGAGAATCAATTCTTCAACACCAGTTTCGTTGAATTTCAAAAAGGCCAATCTAGAATCGTCATCGCTCCACCATAAAGCAGAATCTGCTGAGAGAACCTCCTCTTCATAAACCCAGTCTGTTTTTGCATTTAAAATATCTTCAGTACCATCATTTGTAACACGTTCTACTCTCTTTGAGTTGGTGTCAAACACAAATAAGTCTCCATCCTGAACAAATGAAACATATTGGAAAGTCTTGGACCAAGATGCATGCTGAAGTCTTGAAGTACTCTCGGAAGCGATAACGGTATATTCTTTGGCAGCAACATCATATAGATAGAAGTTTGCCAACGCAGAATGCCTGAATAATTTTTCATAATGCGTCAAAATGAGTAGCTGAGTAGCGTCACCATTAGGAAGCACTGCCGAAATACTTTGTTGGACACCATTATAAGTGAATTCATCACCTTGAAAGAGTTCTTCTTCGTAATCTGGATCTGAAAGTTTCCGTACGACATATTTTCCTTCATGCTTTTCAAAGTATAGGCCTTCATCTTGGGACTTGGATTCTCCATGTGACCCAAGAAACATCACTGTGCTTTCAATCATGTTCAATTTGTGATCAATGTGGGGTATCTGTTCACGGTCTGGCCTTGTGGGCTTCTCTGTGAGTGTCACCAGCTCCTTCGTCGAGGTGGGCTGGGAAGTAGAGGAAGAGGGCCTATAACCCAAGGAGCTGAGAAGGTCATTGAGAATTGGGGGTCCAGATGATGATGTAAGGTCAGCAGAAGTGGAAGACTTAATGGGGGCCTCTTCCAAAGAACTTGAGGCGGTGGTATTATTCTTTGGTCTTTGCCTGCCGGATGAGGGTGTACTTCTATAGCTCAACAGCCAGGCAGTATACAGGATGAACAAAAGCGCACCCAATGCCAGCAGAAACGTCTTTTTCACTCGCTTAGCAGGCCTCAGTAACAGGAATTGCGGCTCTGTCTGGAAGTCTGCATAATCTGACGAGTGCTGAGCCTCTTCGTTTACTCGTGTCAACAACAGTGAGGCGTCCGAATCCGTTGACGAGCGGGGGCTCGAGTGCGACGAAAGCTCTGGCTCGTCTGCCTGCCTCAGAGGCTGCATTTCTATATCATGGCTAGCCATCCCGCAGTCGTTTGCCGTCAGCCACTGCGTTTCAAAGGTGTGAAAAGCAGTTGGAGATGGTGTTGACGTGGTGCTTTTTCTGTTGATCATCGCGGGGTGCCTGTTATCGGGCTTGAAGAATACATCTGCCCAAGGCGCCGTTTACTACTATTTCGCCACTAGTTGACGTTTAATTGCACCTATTTATGGCCAATGGCAGCGTAGTCGCCTTGGAAGGCATCACGGAGCCAAGAGAACAGCTTGTCGTACACCACAGGGTTTCCGTTGTGGAACCTGATCGAGTGCTCAGAGTCTGGGAACACCTGCACATCGTAGTTCTCTACCGACTTCAGGTTCAGCAGGTCGAGAAGGGAATAAGTGTTTTGAATGTGGACATTATCGTCTGCTGTTCCATGCATGACCAAAAATCGTGTCGCTTTGCCCAGCCTCTCAACGTCCTTAATTTGTGACACTGCATAACCATCTGGGTTGTTCTTAGGTTGGTCCATGTATCTCTCAGTGTAGATTGAGTCATAAAGCAGCCAGTTCGTCACAGGGGCAACAGCCATACCGTACTTGAAAGTCTCACCAGCGTCGTATTCTAACGTTTTCAGCGTTGTGAATCCACCATAACTCCATCCCCAGCATGCAGTCTTCTCAGTGTCAATGAAGCCCTGATTAATCCATTTCTGTGCGACGCTGACAATATCACGAGGCTCCCAGTAACCAATATTTCGGCGGGACCAGGATCTAAACTTCCATCCAGCACCCCCAGTGCCACGAGGCTCGACATAGAGAACTACAGCGTCCAGGGAAGCACTGACGGCGTCTCTGAACTCATACCCGATACTGGATATCGCAGTGTGGGAACCAGGTCCGGCATAATAAGTTACCAACAAAGGATACTTCTTGTTCTCGTCAAAATTCGGTGGTAGAATCTCCAGCACATCAAGCACAACTGGAGATTCATCGTCGTATTGGCCGACCTCCACCCTATGGAACTTCCTTGTCGGGAATGATAGTTTCGATTTGGCAGCTATGAACATTGCTTGTGAGCTCATTACAGCAATAGGCTCCAAGCCTTCAGACTTGATTAGTGTAGAAGTGGCCACTCCGAGAGATTCTTGTTGTGTGTAATAGGCAAACTTGCCGCTGAAGGAAAACTTTGCCGTATGGAACCCACTTTTGGAGTCATCCGTCAGAGCTCTAATAGTTCCGTCCTCTAATGAAAACGAGTAGAGATGTTGATCAATTGCCGCCTTGGAACCATGGAAGTATACTAGATTCTTCTTTGTATCATAAGCCAATCCAGCACTAGTGACTTCCCATTCGCCGCTGGTCAAGAAAACGGGATCAGCGCCGGCATGCTTAAAGTAAACCAAATGGTTATAACCATCAACAACATCAATGTCAACGTATCCGGATCCCATTTCCTTATCTTTTGAAGGAATAATCAATGGACTATCCAGTTTTTCAATCCATCCGTTGTATTCCTTAACAGCATCAACCTCATGCACAACCGAGGAGGACTTTTGATCTGGCTCATACATTCTTACATTCAACACCTTGGATTCACGATCAGTTTCCTTAATCATCAGGAAGCCGGAATCTACCCAAAAGGCATCATAAATGACAAATTCCTCACCTAGTTGCGAGTCTGATCTATCAACCTCAACAGAATCCTTGGACTCAAGGTCATAAACATACATGGCAACCTGAGGGTTCTTGAAACCTGGCTTTGGATAGATAATCTTTTCTGATTTTGGATACATGGTAGCGCCGCCTGCACTTTGAACGTAATAGTCAATGTTATACTCAGGGACCCCCTCTTCATTTGTTTTCATAAATGCCAGCTTCGTTTCATCTGGAGACCACCAAATTGCATCTTCAGTGGCAAGAACTTCTTCTTCATAAACCCAATCCGGCTTACCATTTAATACTTTTTCGTTTCCATCGTCAGTGACTCTGTGCGTTGTGGAATCCAACGCCTTGATGTATAAATCATTTTCCTGGACATATGTGATATAGTTGTACTTAGGAGACCACTTGGCGTACGATATTTTAACAAGTTTATCATCTGCTGTCTTGACTAATGGTGTGATGGCCTTCTCTTTAATGTCATAAAGCCAATAATAAGCCGACGAAGAATGTCTGAAAACCGCCACTTTATCAGTGGAGATTATGGCCAAAGTCAAATCGAAATTTGGCATGAAGGAGGAGATTTTGTAATTGACACCGTCAAAATCAAAGTCATATTTATCAATCAGTGGTTGATTGAATGTAATGTCTGTTAATTTCGCAACAACAAAATTATTACGTTCCGCATAGAAATAAAGCCCTTCATCTTCGCCTTCATGATCTGAGGGTGGGTCTATAAAATATGCTGGGAATGAATATGAACGGAGAGAACCAAGATCATCTAGCCCAATCGGAGTCTTGACATTTGTGGTAGGAGGTGACTCTGGCTTTTTTGGCTCCTCTCCCGTTTTATCTTCTGCTTTACTTTCTGTTTTGTCTTCTGTTTTGTCTTCTGTTTTGTCGTCTGCCTTGTTTCCTGATTGACCATCTAACTCATCATTCGACTTGCCAGAGTCTTCGACGTTAATCATCGGTTCATCGCTATCCTCATATTGTTCATCTTCGTGAGAATCCCCACTCGATTCTGCATCCCCAGTGAACGTGGAACCAATCTTGCTCTTGTAGTAATCCAAAACACCATCCGTGTGTCCAGTCATAAATATCAACGTACCAGCAATCCACATCACTAAGATGACACTGATGAGAATGATCACCTTCTTCTTACGGCCGATCAGGGAAAAACGAGACCTTGTTGGAGAAGCTAGCTGATCGAATTTGGAGCGTAGTAATGACACATCTGCAGAATCTGATGGTGCTTGTTCGAGATCAAATTGAGACGAATCGACCATCTCGATCGCTTCTTCTTCGTCTTTAGTCATGGAGTCCTGTCCTACGGGCACATACGACTTGCAGGACTTGACAGTGTATCAACAAACCAATTTCCAGAAAAAAGTAGCACAATGGGATGCTGGGAAGAAATGGGGGGATCCAACTGAGGCTGCGAGAGTCTGAAAAGGCGGTTTGAAGATCGCCCATTGCGAAACCCATGCGGTAACTCCTTGGAGCCCGGTACGCACACGTAGTGACACCTTCTTTTGGTAGCGTTCTCTGTAGTGTTCATCTATTAGGGGGTTCTTCCAGGGTCTAACATTCTCATAATGTCTATTGGTGACCTGGATTCTACTGATAAAGCTTATGAGTAGTTAATTCTCAATTCATCAACATAAGTGAAGCAGCTGAGGGCCCCAACCCATGGTTATACCAGGTTAGTAACCGCCAGTGCACATAGTTCAGGTTCGCGATGCGCGAATTCAAAAATTTTGAGCGCCGAATCCCATCAACGCTTCAGGTTCAATGTTGGCCTGTTATGGTCTGCAGTCACAGGTCCAACTGATCAAACATGTCCACAACTCTCTTTGACGACATCTTCAACATAACAGAAGTTGACACTGCGCGTTACAACAAAGTTGCGCGCATCGTCGGTTCCTCAACCACCTCCTCAGACATCAAGATCACACTCGACATAAACTCAGACCTTTTTCCAGTGAAGGCCAATGACGCTGTGACAATCACACTTGCCTCATCATTATCCTTGGATGGTGCTAAAGAACAGACTACTGTGTCATGGAGACCACCAAAGGCTGGCGAGAAGAGCTTGGCTGATGATTACGACTATGTCATGTATGGAACTGTCTATAAATTTGAAGAAGGTGCCGACGATAAGATTTCCGTTTACATTTCCTTTGGAGGCCTTTTACTCTGTTTAGAAGGCGGATACAGAAATCTCAGCAGCTTGAAACAAGAAAATGTCTACATCCTGATGCGTCGCTAATGCATTATAAAAGACGAGGGCGAGAGAAGAGGAAGAAGAAGGCGAGGAGATGAACAGAGGAGGGCTACAGATGCCGACTAATGACCATTCTTGACGGATCCACAGTGTGTATACTATAGACGTCAACAATAAAAGCACATGCGATTTATATTTGCTACTACTTTGTGTAGTAGCGAAACACGGCAGATCCACTCAGACTGTCGCATATATATAGGGGCCGAGCCTCGTGACACATAGGCACAGCGCTGACTTGCTAGCCGCACGTTCAATTGATACCAACGGAATACCTATAGCAAAAAGGACACTCCAAAAAAGAGGAAAGAATGAACCGATGAGACCTAACAGGAATACCTATCCGCTGCGGGCGAGCTAAAGTCAGGAAACTACATATCAACCGGCCCGGATTCTCCGCAGTTTCGAAATTCCATGTACCCGCGAGCCAGCTTTCAACTGGACTTCGTTCTTGCTCCTTCTTTCAGTTCCCGCTTTCCGTCTCTACTCCAGTTTGTAACAACCACAGTCACTAGGGATTAGTTACTAGAGACCAATTGACTACTCAATTCATATATCATTTCCGCCAAACCTTGATAGGAAGAACTAAGAATGGCCGACATTGATAAAGTACAAGAAGCTGAGCACCCTAACTCACTCGGTGGCGATTCGACCGAGTCGAACCTGCGTTATGCTGCCTACGCTAACCGTCTGAGAACGATCCTGCTGGCCTCCCACCGTTACGTCGCATACACTTCCGACATCGGTGAATCCTTCCGTCCTGCTGTGAATCCAGCCCTGGTTAAGGCCTGTTATGGTATCTCTTGGGCATATGTCCTTGGTGATGTTTCCTTTGAGGCTTGGAAGGCAAAACTGCGCCAGGAAGGACGTTATGTTCCTGGTTTGAAACCTTGGGATACATTACCTTCAGTTAACGAAGAAGCTAAATTGGCTGCTCAAGATAACATGGATTGGAAACTTGTGGGCTTGAAAAGAGGGCTGTTCCAAAGTATTGCCTCCATGGGATTGCCTGCCTTCACTATCCATACTGCAGTTAAACAGGCTACTAAATATGCAGAAAAGAACATCAAGAACTCGGTTGTAAAGACCTGGGGTCCAATTGGATTGGGTCTTGCTATTGTTCCTGCATTACCTTACCTGTTTGATGAACCTGTGGAGAAGGTTATGGATTATGCATTTGATGAACTTCACTTGTTCTTGAAGGCCAACGACAAGAAACTTGAGTAAGATCGTCGCGCCATCTAAATATCGGACTTCCCTTCCAGTGAACATAGACAAATATGGACGACATTTACAATAGACACAGATGTAGATCATTTCACGTCATTATTGAAAAAAAAAAAAAGACGGGCGGATGCAACGTTAAGCCCATTGTCTCACTAGTGCAAAGGCGAAGTTGATGATAAAACCAGCAAAAATAGCCATTCTTTGTCTTCGACTGAACAATCCTTCCTCTTTAATGAGAAATAGTGCCAACACGCCCAATAACGAACCAATTAGCGCACCAATGAGTAAATCCTCGTTCCCACTCATTTGAGAGCTTCCTGCACTCATACCATTAAATTCGTCGACTTCATTATTCACTGAAGAATCAATCCACCTCTCCTCTAATTGTCTGATATCTGTATGTTCACCTTGAGGTAAATCCCCATATAATTGAGCAAACTGCCTTCTTAATGCGTTAATCTCCTCCTGAGAGAAACCTGCGCTCGCTAACCTATCAAACCCAACAGGCGCAGGGGTTGTGGACGGCTGCTGCACCTGATTATCCAATTCGCTTTCCTTTTGGAGTTCCTCAGCAGTTAGTTCTTCGCCTATAAGACAATGAACGTAAAACTTGGTATCTTCGACTTCTCCCGATTCCTCTTGCGCAGCCCTGTTGAACCGTTGTAATCGGTGATATTCATCCGCCAAATTCGTGACATCCGTGACAACCTTACCAGCATTGATGAACCGCAGACGGTGCTTGGTAAGATCAGTTAACCTGGCACGCACCGTTTTGCGAAGCCATGATAATGTCAGCTGTGATAACGCCACTGATGGTAAGGATAGGTCCGTGTACTGTGCTGAGGAGAAACGCACCACCACCTGGACAAACTCAGGCGGCCTGTTGCGCAGTGGAAGACTCATATGACGTAAACAACTCAATCAAAACGAAGACTGGAATTCCCAGTGAACTGGTAACAACGGTCTGATCAGCTGTGTTGTAGACATTTGCCCTGTAATTTGCTGTCAACATCCGAGCCCCGGATCAATACTATTTTAGATTCGCGAAACTCCAATTCGCGAATTCTGCAGGACGGGCGCTCCAACTATTGAAAAATTTCTTTCCAACTTTTCTCTTCTTCGCACATATCTGGGTTTGTTTCCCTTTCTCCAGTGCGGACAACCAGGACTATCAAACCGTGTTGCTTCGTCTCATGCCTTCCCCCACGGCGGGACAAGCGTCAAGTCCTTGGTGAGATCAATTTGCCGTCTTCGCCGTCGGTTGTGCTCATCTCAATGCCCTTTTGTCCAGTTGTCGTCGCGACTACTCTTGCAGGTGGATCGTGTGGGACTGGGTGAGGGCTGGTAGATCATACATGCTGGAGATCTGTATAATTAATTGGATGCTTTAATTCATTCAGCTGTCCGTTTCTGTAGTTTATACCCCCAATGGTTTGTGCGCCGAGCCGGTTGTTAGTCAAGAAATAGGCTACTACCCATACGTAATCTATGAACTTGGATAAAAAGAGCTATTCAAACAGCCAGCAAAACTCCAATAAATAAATATAACCCGAAAGTAAATGTTTGACAAATAGAAATGTACCAATATACACGTTAAAAGAAAACCAAGATCCCACGAAGGGCTCGCAGAGCTCCTCGGGGGATCAAACCCAAAATATCCGGAAGCATGTATCCGCACCAGCTTTTTTTCTCTCCTTCTTCTTACAAAGCTTTAGACTGAAGGGGGGTAATAATGGGAAATTATAGCAAGGGAATATGCATGTAGAGTGATGATGCTTCGAATCAACCTTTGTAGTGAATGGTTCTGAAGAAATCCATAGTAGTGGTGAATACAACTAAGAGAATTCCACCACCTGGACCTAATCTAAGAACCTTAGGCAAGAATCCCTTATACAAAGCACTGAAACCTTCTTCCTTGGCAATTGTGAACAGAGATGGCAAGGTCCAGTTGTACTTTCTAACCTCTCCTGGCTTTAAGACAGTGTTTTGAATACGAGATTTGACGACATCAAATGGTGTGTTGAAGATAGTACCGAAAGTACCACCAATGGCACCAGCGGTCAAATCATTCATGGTCTTTTGAGTTGAGTTCTCAGCCTTTGGCAACAATGATCTGATTTGGTGGATGATTCCGAAGTAGCCAGCGTTCCAGACGATGTGTCTCCACAATGTAGCTTCCAAACCGTTATACAAGGCCAACACACCCTCATTCTTCACTGTCTTGAAGAAGGCATCTGGAACAGACTTGTATGGAGAGTTCTTATCTTGAACACGAATCTTAATTAATTCGAAGGGCACAACAACGAAACTCTCAACAGCACCAGCTGATGCACCAGACAAGACACTAAGAGGTTGAGTCATCTCTTTAACACCAAATGCCTTTTTGTAAAACTTGGAGAATTCATCATTGGCAGCAAACTTAGTAGCTCTCTTTGGAGCCTCCATAAGGATTGGGGCAGTGATACCCTTGTACAATCTTGAGGGACCTTCGTTCTTGATGATCTTAGTGAAACAGTCTACAACACCACTGTATTCAGCTTGGGCACCTGAGCCAACCTGCAACTGAATTCGAGTCTTGACAACATCCAATGGATACATGACAAGGATCTCAGAGACACCGGCAACGGCTCCAGCGAGGAATTGGTAAATAAATGGGAGTGCTGTGCAACTGTTAGTATCCAGGCCCTCATGCTTGAACACATATTTCCATCATATGGGGTAAAGACGGCCGGGGCAGCGCTGATAAGATAACCAACGGAGCTTCTTTATTCCCCATGACAGTCCCATATGACCATTCAACAATGGGGGTACTTACGTCTTGTGTCTGACATAGTGGCTATGAAGTCTTCGTGCAATTCTCCAGTGGGGAGTGTGGAGAAGGCAAGTATGGAGAAGTTGAAAAATTTGCCCGAACAAGTGGACGAAGGACGGAGAGATCCACACCGCGAAAGCTGTAATCAGGCTGCTGAGAGCGAGGAGCGATTCCTTCTTCCAAGATCGACCAACCGGGCACAAGAGTTCAAAAAAAACATCAACAGGTGCACAATCCAGCCCACTGACAACATTAACATTTGAGCGACAGTTGGAGAGCGTCTTATTGCTGCAAGACAACAGCGGCCGGGTGGGAATACCTTCCGGCAGCATTCCTAGACCTCTTTTGGGAGGGGCACGCTTTCCGCGGTCCCCTCACAAACAATAATTCCTCGTGGAGCCCCAGACAATGGGGGGTGCTGTTCTCTGCTCTTCTACCAAGGATCAGCAGACAGCAATGCTCAAAAGACAGGTGGCAGGGATCCCACTAGTGATCACAGCTCCAGGGCAGGGACGGCTTATTTCTCCTGCCCTTCTGTCCGCTCTTGCGCCATCTCACCGTCGTTCCAAGATCGGAATCCCTCATAAGCTGGCCCAACCTCTGTTCGATCCACAGACTCCTAAGGAGTACTTCATGCGTTCCTCGTACCTCCAGCCGTCGATCGTGTACACTACGCTGTTGATTGTGGAACTGCTTCAGCAGCGCGATATCACCATCCATGGGTCATACATCATGGGCCATTCGCTGGGCGAATTGACTGCGCTCGTGCTCAATGGTGTGATCCCTACAGACTCTGCCGTCGAAGTGGCCCATCGCAGAGGGTTATACATGGAGGCTGCGGTGGATATGAATAGGGACTATGGGATGTATGCATACATCTTCCGTGAAAATGCTTTTGAATTCATCAAGGAGTCTGTGGCAAAGTGGGACTCACTGGGGGTGGCCAATCATAACACCACAACCCAATGTGTCGTTAGTGGTGAAGCCAGTCAACTTTTGGAGTTCACCGATTACATCAAAAAGGAGACAAGAGCTAAGGCCACCAGATTGGACGTCAAGCTTCCCTTCCATAACAAGCAGCTCGCAGAAGCAAAGGGGAGATTCAGGGACTTGATGAAGCAGTACAACATTGACCACGACAAGGAACTGGAAGTCCCTATAGTCTCTAACATTGATGGCCAAATCACTTATAAACACGGTGAAGCGATGGAGAAGTTCATTGAAGATTTCTCGGCCACTGTGGAGTTTGCTAAATGTATGAATACGGTGATGCAGCCTCATGAACATGTGAAATTCCTAAACATTGGACCTAATGCGCGTGTGATACAGGCAATGGCCAAAAAGATGGATAAACATGGAAAGATTGAGTCTAATAAGACCTTGGAGACACTTCAAGAGATTGCACAGTACAAGGGATGAGCCAGAGAGAGGCACATAGTGAGGGAGAGATAGAGTTGAAGTCTGTTAGGCTATCTGCTTTTTCCTGCTGACAAGTTTAGCCGCTTCCCCCACACTTTTGATAGCTTCTCTCTTCTGAAGGCGATCAGGCTTGTAAAGAAAAGCACAGGGGTCCTCCGAGGACGCATCCACAGATAACGACACTACGACTGCATGATATATATGTACACCCATACCTAATTTATTTTACAGATCTTTGAGAAGATCTCCGCAAGTGGAGAAAATGTAGAGATGTTCGGAGCATCTAGGACAGGTCCCGGAGGGATCCACAGAGAGCCGGACCCGATCAAGGCCAATGGGAGCTGTAGCACAACAAAATGAGGCGCCGCTAGACACCACTAGCTGCTACCCTACACCGAAAGCTCCTGAGTGCCCTGTTTTCCTCTTGTCACCCACTACACAGCCTTCAATTACCACAGCACGAGACCCTAAGATGATGCATACAGTTAAGGCAGTTTTCCACATTTGGGCATTTCCTCTCAGGCTTCCTATCGCCGGGATGGGGAAGTCGTGTGCAGACCGCACTTTTCTCCGCCAAACAAAAGAGCTTTTCCCGGGTTTCTCCTTACTCTGAACAGTAAAGCTCGAGATAGAAAACCCACGAACAACCCTCAAATTTGGGGAATCGAGCCCATTTCTTCACCCAAAGGGATACTGTCAGCGGTCTATTCAACTGGGCCGTTTTTTCTGGCCAAGAAGTTTCTCGAAAATGAGCGAAGCGACGGTGCCGTTGGGACAGCAAGTAGCGCCATTTTATGGGGAGGACAACAACAACAGCGCTACTACAACAACAAATCTACAGGCCGCAGCAGCTGCCAATGAAGATGACACTCCCAAGCGTAAGAAACGGAAGAAAGTGGTCATCGCGTGTGTCTACTGCCGTCGCTCGCACATGATATGTGATGAGAAACGTCCGTGCACTCGCTGTGTGAAGCGTGATATTGGCCATCTGTGCCACGACGAGCCTGTCAGTCAAAAGCATAAGAAAAGAGTGGACTCGGCCACAGAAAGTGAAGTGACCACTCCGGCAACGCAGTCGCACCAGCCTCCAACTAGTATCACACCGACTTTGGAGAATTTGGAGGTTCAGCCAGTACCACAGCACTTAGAAAGACAGCTCGGAGGATACTCTGACTCGGCGGCAACAGCCACCACTACGTCTACGACGTCGCAGAGCCAAACAGTACACTCAGCGCAGCAGCAGCAGCAGCAGCAACAACAACAACAGCAGCAACAACAGCAGAAGCCAGACTCAAAAGTCGACCCACTTTTTCTCAACCAGCAGCCGTTCTTCTTCTCAGAGCACGCAGGCTCGGAGTTCAGTTCTCTAAATGAGTTTCTTTCAATGCTTGATGATCCTGAACTCATCGGGCAAGATCAAGGTGGTGCCTCCGGCGGAAACTCCAATAATGGTACTGGTATTGGCACCTCGCTGTTCAATACGCCCTCTTTAAATCATCAAGGAGGAAATATTAGTACTTCACACTCTCTCACTAATCTATCTTTAACAAACCTTTCAATGTTGAACTCCCCATCGTTATCAGGTTTTAATTTTGGTCTTTCTGGAGTCTCTTCGACTAATTTGTTACCTCAGGGCCAGCATCAATTACAACAGCAGCAACAGCAGCAGCAACAGCAGCAGCAGTTGCAGCAGCAGCAACAATTGCAACAGCAATTACAACAGCAGCAAGCACTCTTGCAACAACAGCAGCAAAAAATACGTCAAGAACAACAACGGCAAATATCGGATTCTGCAAGGGATAAATTCTTCCTTACCGCTGCTGATCCGTCAACAGAAATCTCTCCAGAAGAACGTCTGAAACAGGTGATCAACGCCAAATTAGAAGCTGGACTTCTTCAACCATATAACTATGCAAAAGGTTACGCTCGCTTACAAGTTTACATGGATAATTACATGAATACTTCTTCCAAGCAAAGAATATTGAAACCTTTGTCGATATTCAGACCCGCATTCCGTGCCATTGCAAGAACTCTTAAAGATGTTGATTTGATCCTAGTTGAGGAGAATTTTGAAAGAATGCTTTTGGATTATGACCGAGTCTTCACATCTATGGCCATTCCTGCGTGCCTTTGGAGACGTACCGGTGAGATTTACAGAGGCAACAAGGAATTTGCCTCTTTGGTTGAGGTTAGCGCAGATGATCTAAGGGACGGAAAATTGGCAATCTATGAATTGATGAGCGAAGAAAGTGCTGTGAACTTTTGGGAGAAGTATGGTGCAATTGCCTTTGACAAAGGTCAGAAGGCAGTGTTAACAAGTTGTAATTTAAGAACAAGAGATGGAAGAAAAAGAAAGACCTGTTGCTTCTCATTTACAATCAGAAGAGATCGATACAATATTCCAAGTTGTATTGTGGGAAACTTCATTCCGATTAACCCATAGTCGGCCCGGGGTATATGGGAAGGGCTATACATAATCATGTAATATACTCGTTGTGGGAACAGAAAAACCCTTATTCTGATATCAGTCTTTAATACTAGTTTGTAGGAATTGGAGGTGTTAGCGATGCCTCAACAGCTCAAAGGCCGAGGCGCCGCTTACATAAAATCGCGGACAATTTGAATACTCAATCAACATCAGCAACATCCCACCATTCTTTACGACCTTATCCGTGCCCTCGAACATTGCGCAAGAACTGAATCATAATGCTCGGACTTCGTCGACTAATGATGAAGCCAATACCGAAGTTCCGTCTCCCCACAAGTGGGATGGCTCCTTCTTTTCACAGGCAGTTCTCAATCTCAAAACGTCTTCTACAAGAACCACCGAAGCCTTCTTCATCGTCTTCTCCACTTGATAATTTGACCCGTGAGCAGATCTCACAGCTGCGTAATATGCGCCGTGAGAAAGACCAAGGCTATAAGAACTCTACAACTGTAAACTACGCTCTTTCTGTCGGTATCCTGTTCCTTGGTTTATCATATGCCGCCGTTGTTCTCTATCGAACTCTATGCTCACGTACAGGCTTTGGTGGTCGTCCAGTCACCGACAAAAGAAAATTCACAGATGACAAATTGGTTCCCGTTGATATGGATAAACGTATTCGTATTTCGTTCACTTCTGAGGTTTCAGATATCTTGCCTTGGAGATTTGTTCCACAACAGCGTGAAGTCCGCGTGTTACCAGGAGAGACTGCATTGGCGTTTTACAAGGCGAGAAATAAAGGGGATAGGGACATTGTTGGCATGGCTACATATTCGATCACCCCAGGTGAGGCGTCCCCTTATTTTAACAAGATCCAGTGTTTCTGTTTCGAAGAACAAAAACTCGCTGCTGGAGAAGAAGTTGACATGCCTGTCTTCTTCTTTATTGACCCAGACTTTGCCAATGATCCAAGAATGAGAAACATCGAAGACATAGTGTTACATTATGCTTTCTTTAAGGCTCACTATCAGGATGATGGTAATTTGACCGCAGTTGATGCCATGAATGACCTGGAACTGACACCGGTAAGTGTAACGGTGGTTGACGGCGCCGCTGTTGCGGCCCATGGGCCTACTGCCGCCACCCCTTCACCATCTGCCTGAATAACGAATTTCCTGCTTCTTCTTTTCTGTAAATATTGAATTCAGTATGGGATGTAATATTATCATAAACGTGTTTGTACATTTAACGATACTATGTATGTAAATAGCTAGACCTGATCCAATGTGATTGAGGGAGACATTGGGCTCACCGTTCCGTTAGACTTGAGGACACTTGTGTCAAGGCGAAGACTGCCTAATAGCACTTTTGGCGGAGTCAACCCTCTCGCCTTCACGTTGACAAATGGAAGAGCACTGTCCTCATCGTCGCTCTTTGTCGGCTCTCTTTCCTCGTACAGCTCTTGTTTTGGCGAAGCAGGAGTTGTCAATGTGGAATCGAAGCTCTTGTGTTTACGAACAAACGATTCACTGAGATGTACTTTCAACTCCGGGTGCTTGGTCTCAAGGAAGGAGTAGATCATGCTGGCATTACTCTCAGTGTCAACTATTATGACGAGACGAGAGAGGAAGGGCAACTCGCTCCAATGCTCAATCACGCTCGGTGGGAGATTGTGCTCCCTTATCAGGGACTCCACGTCAGTACGGATCCGTTTCGGCACCGTGAGGCACTGCCCGCGCGTGAGGTCGCTGATGATGATTGTTGTGCGGAGAAACGGCATTATAGTGCTCGCTATAGCCTGGGGATCTGGGATCGAGATGGGTGTGCTTAGTATCTAAGCTGGGGAAAGGATGGCAGATGTGTCAGTGTCAGTTGCAGCCCAAGCGTGGATAAAGAGGTTTCGCGAACGAGGGGGAAGAACTAGCTGATGGAGCTGCGCACGGTCAAGCTGTGGTTGGTAGAGATCGATGCAAACAAACAAACACATATAGAGAGGGATATCATACTAGGACCACAAGGAAGAAGGATACAGGGTCTTTAAATACCAACGAGGAGCAGCCTGGCGTGCGCCTGTGCCACAGGGAGCAGCAACCCCGTTCCCTGGAGCATCCGGGCAGGAGGCTGTGCTGAGAAGCGCTCGTCTGGCGGTGAACGCATCCAGAACGGCCTTGGCGTTGGCGTCTGCGGTCTCGGAAACAGCACTCCTGATAAGAATGGGGCCTCGTGACCACGGGCAGGGTTTGCTGCCGACGTTTTACACTGCTGTCTGGGTGCCCCACTGCTCTGAGCCCCACCTCACCACCTGTTAAAGGTTGTCGAACCCTTCGTCAGTGTAGTATGCAGCTCGGAGAGATTGCGCGGGGACGGCGCAGCGCTTTGGGCCGAGAAGCTAAAGGGCTTCGAGATTTCTTCTTTTGCCCTAAGAGTATCCACGTGACCATTGGCACAAGCGCTTCGGCGTGCCCCTAAACCGCGCAGTCTTGTTGCGCGAACTCTTTTTTTTTTTTTTAATTGACCGATGCGGATGGTCGCGGGTTGCAGGGCCAGGGTGAAAAATTTAAGTAGGCGTACCATCAACAGCTCAACAGAGACTCTTAGGAGAGCTGTGTATCATACCCCAAAAAGTCAAAATGCCTTTCCAGAAGACCGAGAAGACCTCTGCTTACCACTCCCGTTTCCAAACTCCATTCAGAAGAAGAAGAGAGGGTAAGACCGACTACTACCAGAGAAAGAGACTTGTTGCTCAGCACAAGGCCAAGTACAACACTCCAAAGTACAGACTTGTTGTTAGAATCACCAACAAGGACATCATCTGTCAGATTGTCTCCTCCCAGATCACCGGTGACTACGTCTTGACTGCTGCTTACTCCCACGAGCTTCCACAGTACGGTATCACCCATGGTTTGACTAACTGGTCTGCTGCCTACGCTACCGGTTTGCTCGTTGCCAGAAGAGCTTTGAACAAGCTCGGTTTGGACGAGACCTACGCTGGTGTTGAGGAAGTCGAGGGTGAGTTCGAGCTCACTGAGGCTGTTGAGGATGGTCCAAGACCATTCAAGGTTTTCCTTGATGTCGGTTTGACCAGAACCACCACTGGTGCCCGTGTCTTCGGTGCCTTGAAGGGTGCTTCTGACGGTGGTTTGTACATTCCACACTCTCCAAACAGATTCCCAGGTTGGGACATTGAGTCTGAGGAGTTGGACGCTGACACCTTGAGAAAGTACATCATGGGTGGTCACGTTGCTGAGTACATGGAGGAATTGGCTGATGATGATGAAGAGAGATTCAAGACCTTGTTCAAGGGTTACTTGGCTGACGACATTGACGCTGACGCTGTTGAGGACATCTACCTCGAGGCTCACCAGAAGATCAGAGAGAACCCAGTCTTCAAGCCAGTTGACAACAAGTACACCAAGGAGCAGTTCGCTGCTTACGGTAAGCAGTTCAAGCAGAAGAAGCTTACTAAGGATGAGAAGAAGGCTCGTGTTGCTGCTAAGATTGCTGAGTTCCAGGCTTCTCAGGTTGCTGACGAGGAGTAAATTATATAGTTTATTTAACTACCAGAAAAAAGTAATAAGCATTTAATTTAGTCCCTGGGACGCTTTCTTAACCCCCCTCCCCCAAATAGTAGACATAACTCCTTTGAGAGATGACCAATTACGATTTACCGTAGAGTTTGCAGGCTCAATAAGAGGGATGAAGAGAACATTTGATACTAATTGAGTGCGTGTACTCAAACCAGTTGTTGTGGACGCGAGCCCCGTGCGGCGCACCGCAACGTCTATCCAAAAAAATGAGGCAGCCGGGGCACAACAGCGAATTACAGCAGCTTTTAAATCCCGTTCCCACTTTCTTCCACTTGATCATCCCTTCCCCCCATATAGTTCAATGCTCAGGGCCTTCTCGACGATGACAAAATACCCAGCCCGTCAGCACGCTTTGAACGTGAAGAAACATCTTCAAACTAAGTTGAAAGATCTCTCAAATACCGCAATCTTTGTATCTGGCTATGTTCATGAGCAATACAAGTATTCAGACACTTCTAAACCATTCAGACAAGAACGTTACTTCTATTACATCTCAGGCTCTAACATCCCAGGGTCACATGTCTTTTTTGACTTGAGCAAGGAAGAACTTGTTTTGTTTTTGCCAGAGATTGACTATGACGACGTCATGTGGTCGGGATTGCCTTTGTCCCCTGAGCAAGCTCTTGAGAGATTTGACGTTGATAAAGTTCTTTACGAAAGCGAAATTGACTCATATTTGACTAAGTACGATACCAATCTGACCACTCATATCTCTGGGGAAAACAAAAAGTACTCCAATTTCCTTCGTCAGGGCGACAAGAACTTGTTTTATGCCTTGGATGAATCTCGCTTGATTAAAGATGACTACGAGATTGCCATGTTGCGTAAGGCTGCTCAAATTACTGATAATTCTCATACGGCGGTGATGTCTGCATTACCGATCGAGACTAATGAAACCCATATCCATGCAGAGTTTGTATATCACTCTATTCGTCAAGGCTCCAAGCACCAGGCCTACGACCCAATCTGCTGTTCTGGACCAAACTGTGGTACCTTGCACTACGTCAAGAATGACGACTCCATGGAGGGGAAGCAAAGTGTTTTGATCGATGCTGGTGCAGAATGGGAGAACTATGCTGCTGATGTTACGAGATGCTTCCCAATAAATGGCCAGTGGACCAAAGAACACTTGGAGATTTACGAAAGTGTTCGTCTCATGCAGTCGGAGACTCTCAAACTCATTAGACCTGGAGCTTCGTGGGACGCCATTCACCTGCGTGCCCACGAGGTTTTGGTTGACCAGTTTTTGATGCTGGGCCTGTTTAAAGGTGATAAGGAGAACATTTTGGCGTCTAGTGTCAGCACTGCATTCTTCCCTCATGGCCTGGGCCATTTACTTGGTCTCGACACGCATGACGTTGGCGGGCGCCCAAACTATGACGACCCGGACCCAAAGTTGAGATACCTCCGATTGCGTCGTGATCTACAAAAGGGAATGGTGGTCACGGATGAGCCTGGCATCTACTTCTCTCCGTACTTGCTCGAACTGGCCCTGAAGGATCCAAAGCAGGCGCAGTTTATCCAAAAGGATGTTGTGGACAAGTACATGCCTGTCGGAGGAGTCAGAATCGAGGATGACATCTTGGTGACCGCGGACGGCTACGAGAACCTGACTGGAATCACCAGCCATCCAGACGAGGTTGCTAAGATCGTGCAGAGAGGTCTCTCCAAGGGCCGCTCACACTTCCATGTCATTGTTTAGATAACAATCGCTGCTTTTGATGCTCTTGATGGCGCCAATAGTAGAGTATGAACAAGAGCCCAATGTCATCGCCCTCGCAATTCCGGGGGCACCAAGGGGCCTGATCGAATCGATAACGGCTCTCCGCAACCGCGCACATACACCGACCCCCACCCACCAGGAAGCAAATACCGGCTTTGAAGCTTCCCTCACGTTCCTCCTCTTCCTTTCGTAGTACCCTGGATCGGCTGGCTGCTTGCACGCCCGCCTCTTCCGCAGAACAGCAACGCAACATATACCGTTTACCGTTACCGCCGCGTAAAAGCGCCTTTTCGGAACTCTGCTGTATGGCGAGGCCGGAGCCGTGACCTAATCCGGAAAACAACCACAGTTAAGTCTCTTACCCGGCGCGCCAGAACCGGGGGGCCAAAAGGGAGACTGTGGTGACCCATCGCATCTGGCTTACGTCAGCGCCGGAGAGGGAGCGCCTGCGCCGCCTAAGAGAAAGAAATTCCCCCCTCCTCCTCCTCAGTGCGTATATATTAACATCTTTGCCCCGCTTCTTTCAACCTCTGTTCTAGCAATCCTCCCAGGACGCTTCAAACAATACAATGTTCAGACTTCAAACTAGACTCGTTAGCCGGGCGATCAGACCTGTTGCCCAGCAGACCAGAGCATACCATCCGAAGGTCATCGACCATTACCAGAATCCGCGCAACGTTGGCTCTCTGGACAAGTCGCTGCCAAACGTGGGCACAGGGCTAGTTGGTGCGCCTGCGTGCGGTGATGTGATGAGATTGCAGATCCAGGTGGACGACAAGACTGGGATCATACAGGATGTCAAGTTCAAGACGTTTGGTTGTGGCTCTGCTATCGCCTCGTCCTCCTACGTGACCGAGCTTGTGAGGGGCAAAACCATTGATGAGGCTGCAAAGATCAAGAACAAGGAGATTGCCGCCGAGTTGAGTTTGCCTCCTGTCAAGCTGCACTGTTCCATGCTTGCCGAGGATGCAGTGAAAGCTGCCATCAAGGACTACAAGGCTAAGAGATTTAGAGAAACCGCTGCTTAAGCGACCACTTCCACCACTCACACCCACGCACTCACACTCACTTTGTTCTTTTCCTGCCGCTGGGGAAAAGAAGTGCATTCATTCAAAAGCAATGCCCCCGTGTTGCAAGGAGCTGTAGCCAGAGGAGAGGACCACCACCCATTCCTCCTTTCCAGCTCTTTTTCTTTTCCTTTTTCTTTTATATCAAGGCGGCGCTGGAGTCAAGTGCACTAGTCTTTTGAGAGCCCTATCCCACCTTTTGGTTCTCCCGTGTCACTGCAGCGGACTATTCCTTTTGATTTGTTGACGTTTTTGGCGGTTTACTTTTGCTGGTTCGTTTTTTGTTTGGTTAATATACTATGTTCTTGCCTTTTTTATATAGCTCGGCATGGCATTGTTACGTTCATTGTCATATCGTTGTAGGCGTGTCATATAGCTCATCACCTCCACCGCCGTACAAAACGGGTGGTATCAACAGGCCAACTCGGCTCTACGACAAGTGCTTGTCTAAGGCTGGCGTCTCGAAGACCACTAGGGGTGGCGCCTTTCCCTCTTACTAATGTGTGGTTCCCCTATTGGCTACTGTTGGAGGGAGCCTGTTCGCCCGCTTCCTTTTGGTGTGCGGATGGGCCCTCCCAGCCCCTCCTTCACGGAGCCGTGATCTCTAGCTTGGCGCTGACAGCACAGGCAGCCTGTGAAACGTCTCTATGTCTGATCCTAATGTGGAGCAGATAGGGTCAACGACGCCATCGACATCACAATAGAGACTGGGCGGGCGTGGAGACGGGGCGTGCAAGGAGCGCCCTGCTTGGCTGTAGAGCAGAGCCCCAAATTGTCTCTTGGCGGTGGTGTGCACTCCAGGCGGGAATGTAGCATCCTTTTAGACAGGAGGCTGGGCCTGGTCTCCTACCGTTGACGGTGGTGCTGGTGCTATGCCGGGGGAGCCAGGCTAAACACCGCGCTCGCTTGTTGTTCTTCCAAGGCGCGCGCCGAACGGACTATATCGTCTGCTTCCCCTTTCCAGTCGCCTTACGGCCCGCCACTCCGCTTCTGTCTTTCTCCCTTCTTCATCCCACTACCCTCGACGAACGACCTGTTTGTCGACCGACAAATAACAGGCAGATTCCCCATCCACTGTCACTCCCTCGCTGCTGCTGTGGCTTCTCCATCGTTCTCTTCCCCATTACATCATCGCCCGCGGTGGCTACACGGGAAAACACATCGTGAAGCAGACAAACACATCGTCTTATCCCGCAGTGGCGGCTACCCGACCAGCACAACTCCCGGAAAACGAGTATCACATGCTCAGCCACGATCCGTCAGACATCGATGTCGAGTGGTTTTACAAGGGGAAGCGCAAGAGCAAGCGCTCGATGTCGTCCAGCAAGGACCGTGTCAAGGAGAGGGAAAAGCTGGCGGCTGCCTCAAGGCCTCCAGCCCATGCCCAGCCACCGACATCTGTTCATCCAGCATCATCGCAGAAAACTCATACAGCTGACAGTGTGCTGACAAGACCACAGAGCCAGCCAATGGCGGCTGCCGCCTCAGCCGCCAGCACGCCGGCCACGACGCCAACGACAACAACAAGGCAAGCAAACACCCCAGCGCTATCACCTGCATCGTCCATCGGTTCTACGATATATGCTACGCCGTCTGCCCCTGCTACGGGCTCTGCTCCTTCATCAGCAGGTGCAGGTGCTCCTTCGTCTGGCAGATCGCTTCTATCGAAAGCGCTAAGGCCCCGTGCCAATTCAGACTCGAGGGCCAAGGGCCAATCGCCGTCGACCCAGACGCCGCCAGTTCAGCCTGCCAACAACAACTTGGCCCGTTCCAACTCTTTAACTTCCCAGACCAAGCAAAAGAAGACCTCGTCTCTTTTCAGCGTGTTTTCGAAGAAGAAGCCTGCCACGGGCTCCACGCAGCCTATTGTTATTCCGACCTCGAACAATTCCTCAGCTCAATCGTCTCCGAGGAACCCGCCTGCATTGGGGTCTTCTCTGGAATCCTTATCCCCACGTGAGTATATAGGCACGATGATCATCCCCCAATCAAGCGAACAGACAAGAGTTGTGTTGAACAAAAACCCAAATAGAATCAGCGTTCCAATCAAAGAACTCTCGGATGTTCGCCTTCGACGCGTCACGTTTGCGTTGGATAAGCTCCCTGATGACCCACCACAACAGATCCCTTCGAGAAGACCGAAGAAGGGTAATATTACCGTTGTTGATGATTTGATTGGTGAGCCGTTAAAGCTTTCCGTTGGAATCACCAATGAAACCAAGGTTGAACAAAAGCATTACGATGAAAAGGACCTGCGTATTGCCAAGGAACAACAGAGAAGGTCCTTGGAGGAAGCTGAGAAGCATGCACAGGAAGCGCACAGAGCTGCTCAAAGAATTGCACAAGAAGTTATCAATTACAAGAACAAATCATCGAAGTTTCTTAACCAAAAAGATGATGAATTGGATGAAAAAATTGTTAGTGGAATTTCTGAATTGGAGATTGATAAGCCAATACATTTACACGAACAAAACTTTGAGGATGAAATCATTCATGCTGTTCATGATGAAAATCATGAAATTTCATTGGAACAGATTTATACACGGTGCTGTCATTTACGTGAAATCTTACCAATTCCTGCTACATTGAAACAATTGAAAAATAAAACTTCCCCATTACAAACTTTGAAACTTTTGAACCCGAAACCTACCTTGATTGATGTTTATTCGTTCAGTGACTTCATTGCCATTGTTCCAATCAAAAATGTTATCTTTGATAACGTGACAATGTCCACCGAGATGCTTAAGATCATCCTATCATCATTGGTTCGTTCCACTACAATTGAAAAACTATCATTAAGAAACGTCCCAATTGATGCTGCTGGTTGGAAATCATTGTGCAAGTTCCTAACCAGGAACAACAGCTTGTTTAAGTTGGACATCTCTCAGCAAAAAATCAAGCATGATTTACCAGAATCTCATCATCGCTCAGAGATGGATTGGTCGTTATTTGTTGATACCATGATTTTGAGAGGAGGAATTGAAGAATTGATCTTGAATGGTTGTAAATTACCAGTGCCAGTGTTTGGGAGATTGATTGATGAAGGCGTTTCAAGAGCTACAAAGAGATTCGGTATGTGCCAAGCAGATTTAACCTTGGAACATGTCAAGATATTGAGTAATTGGATTTCAATGGATAACTCCACATGTGAAGGCTTAGATATTGGTTATAATGACCTTAGCGTTGGTGAAAAATTAAAACCATTGATTAAGAAAGTTCAATATGCATACAATTTACAAAGCATTTCAGTGAATTCTACAAGCTTGACCAATGTCGAGGATGTTGCACTACTTGTGAGATCACTATCAAAATTGCCAAACTTGAGATTCTTGGATTTAAGCAACTTGTCACCCATTTTCCCAGGTGTTTTACCGTACTTGAACAAATACTTACCACGATTCCCCAATTTGAATAGAATCCATCTAGATGGCAATGAACTCAGCACGAAGAGTTTTAGTATTCTTGCAGAAATTATTCCAAAATGTGAAAACATTGTTCATGTTTCCATCACTGGAGTGCCAACAATAAGTTATGCTGCAAGTGCATCTCTTTATAGTGCCGTGAAGGCGTCGAAGAGCCTTGTGAACTTGGATTTGGATTATGATCTGATTGACGAAAAGATCAGTTCCAGAATAGCTGTTTGTTTGATGAGAAATATGGAGTCTACTATGCATGGAAACGAACATAGCAATGATACCCATGATGACATCTTGTTTGATGGCTCATTGATCGCTGAGACCGCAAGCAAATTGCTTGACAAGATTACGACTACAAGTGATTTAGGTAAGGATGACTTCTCAAAGAAATTCCTCAAGAAGCAATTTTTAGATAAAATCAGCAATGCCCGTCAAAAGATCAACAAGACCATGGATGAGCTGATGTACAAGAGAGACCATGAACAGAAGTTGACATTGGAGGAGAAGGAAGATTTGCTAAGATTTTATTTCTTGGATACCTCACTCGCTAACATTTTGGAGATTTTCAAGAATTTACCAGATGATGATTCATCTGCCCCAACCCCTTCCTCGGTGCCGGCCTCAACAACTTTGACTCCACCGGCAACCCAACCAGTTGTTCAACCACAAGCAGATATTCAACCTCATCAAATGGCGTTGGATGTTAATGAAGGAAAAGCCACACCAATCGACGCTGTCACTGGACGCCCAATTTTCCTCCGCTCGCTCTCACAGACTTCCATCCAAGCCAAGAGACAAGAGGAGGAGGAAGGTGAGTTCCATAGATGGGGTTTCTTTGTTCAACAGCAACGCCAAATGTTACCACATGATGTCGCACCTGCGAAAGATCCAAATACTGGGTTCATTCTGCCACAATTACCCTCTGGCACAGAATTAAGGGACGCTGTTATCAAGGCTAAGGGTATAGAGAGTATCTCCAGTTTGATTGATAATGTCAATCAAAAGAGATTTGATTTGCAAAACATTTATCCAGTAATAACTGAGGATAAACCCGAGAGTGGAAATGATGATGAAAGTTTGCATAGTGTCGACTGTGATGATATCCAAGAAGTGGACGAAGCTTATGATAAGTTGTTGAACGACTTATCCAGAGTGAGGTCCAACAAATGATTATGAAAGAAAGAACGAAAGAATTGTATCTCAATGATAATAGAGATGCAGTATGACAATAAGATCGTAAAATTTATAGGTGCAAAAAACATAGAATACACAAAACCGGTCCATTCAAAAGGACAATGCATCATAACAATTTAATGAAGAACAAGGTGGACTTCGTCAACAAAATTCATAACTCTTTAACATTAGAAGCAACTCTTTCAGCACAAGAACTTGTAGGCTTTATACCAGAAAGGTTTGGTAGCCAAGATGGCCTTCTCCTCAGCAATCTCCTGTGTTAATAGATCAATGTCGGAATGTGCTCTTCCAGCATCCAATGAAATCTCCTTCAGTGATAAAAATTCCCAAAACTTGCGCTTCCAGATTTTTCTTGCAATATACAAAACTAGCACCACAACAGCACCAAGATAAGATTCAAAGAATGTGGCAGCATCAGGATCGCTGCCCAATGGGAACAACGCCACCCAGAACTGGGCAATAAGGAATAACACCAAGACAATTAATGCAAAGGCCGAACCGTAAACACCCGAGTGTGCAAGGAATGGTAACTCATTCAGTGAGCGGCCTTGCACCTTCATTGCCATTCTGAATCTAATGTGGCAGGCCAAGATAGACATCCAAGTGAAGACGATGGCCAAGCCACAGATTGCCATCAACCATGTAAAGACTGTCGACTCCTTATCTGAGGCCACCAAGAAACAGAGCAAACCAGTCACTGCATTAAGGGCAATGCCAAAGATAGGACGGCCCATGCGATCGATATAATTAAAGCAGGCTGGAGCCAGCCCTTGAGCAGCCAATGAAGAAATGGTTCTCGAGCAGCCATAAACAGCAGAGTTTCCAACCGACATGACGGAGATCAAAATGACGACATTCATCACTGATGGGAGACCTTTAATACCTCCATTCTTGATAGCAATAACAAAAGGTGAAGCAGTGGCATCAACGGAGGAAGAACCTAACAATCTCACGTCATCAGCAGATACGAGCAAAGAGATCAATGTCAAAGAACCCAAGTAAAAAATGATGATTCTCCAAAAAACTTGTTTAATGGCTGATGGGAGAGTCTTCCTTGGGTTTTTAGCCTCCGAGGCAGCCAATCCGATCAATTCAGAACCTCCAACGGAATAGATTGCTGTAACAAACACTGTGCAAACACCTTTGAATCCATTTGCGAGGGCACCGGGATCATGATAGTATTTGCCACCAACGAACCCACCAGAAGGACCACCACCGCAGATGAGGACAATTCCCAGGATAAGGAATCCGCACACCGCGATGACTTTAATTAAGGAGAAGATATACTCAGCTTCTCCATAGCCTCTGACACCGAACAAGTTGATAGACATGATCAAGACGTAAAAGATTGAGACCCAAGCCACGGGGTTGATCTCATCATTCCAGAATTGAATTGTCATAGAGGCAGCAATAATCTCCAATGGCAGGACGACAATCCAAAGAAAGACATAGTTCCAACCTACAGCAAAACCCCAAGAAGGGTCGATGAATCTTGAGGCGTGGGCAGAAAATGCACCATTAATTGGGAAGGTGCACTGTAACTCTCCCAACGCGTGGATGACACAAAAGATAATGAGGCCGGTGATTGCCCATGCAATAGGCAGAGAAGCAGCACCACCAGTTCTTAATGCGGAGCCTGAACCAACAAATAAACCTGTCCCAACCGATCCACCGATGGCAATCATTTGTAAGTGTCTGTTCTTTAAGGATTTTTGAAGGGGAGTGTGTGCCAGGATGATAGCATTTCTCTCAGCTTCCGACATATCTGGAGTGAACAGTGATTGGTCGACATCTGGCTCTAGTCGTTTGAAAGAGTCTATGAATGAACCGAACAGGGATTTGGATTCTTCCTCCTGGTAGGGAGTGCTGTGTACCGAACTAGAAGTTGTTTCCAACTGCTTGAGAGAAGCGTCTTTAAATCTGGCATCCATCTTGTCCTATGACCATAAACGCAACAGAGCAATAAGACATCAAAAGATGATCAGTGTCAACTAAAGTCCATTATATGAGGATAAAAAAAAAGGAAAAAAAAGTTCTTAAAAGGCAAAAGGTCCAATGGGTGAGTCAGTGGTGGAAGCACGCCGCTACAAGGCCTCTTTGTTGCCGTGCTTACATAACGCTCCGTGCCGTGTCTCTATGAACAAACTTCGTTCAACAGACAGTGTGACTGCTCTCCTGTGCTTCTTCGTAGTGGTGGTGCCTGGCTACTTGATACCCAGCGGGGTGTATGGCCATGGACACAGTGGGGTATATGGCTCCCGGTACACTTCTGTGGAGAAGGTAAACAAAGAGGCATCCGAAATATTTTTGTGACTGGCCTCCGGGACCCTGCGACTTAAAAAAAATCGGTTACGTTCGGCACTCAGCGGCAACCGCCAAGAGCCGAAAGCGATTATGTAAGCTCGAGACTTGAGGGATGAGTGCTTAGGTCAGCAAAGCGGGATCTCTCTTATTGCCTCTTTCCTTGTCTCTGCAGACGTGTGTCGGATAATGAGTTGGCTTACGGGACGTGAGACCTGTTGTCGGCCTAGCTGGGGCAAGCACTATAGCGGGGCATGAGCGGCCCGGTGGTGCAACAGGAATATGGAGGTGAGGGGGACGGCAGCCTGAGGATGAAGGGCCAGGAAGGACCCGGGTCCTGCGTGAACACCCATGGTGCTCATTCAGCCAAACGAGACAAACAACACATACTTAATGGGCGTAGAAGCTGGACTCTGTGTCACGATACAAAAAAAAAGAGAGAGAGGGATCAGGAGAGGGCTAGCCGGTTGCACCAGTTGGCGCCAGGAACAGCCATGAATCCGTGCCGGGAGATAGTGACGAATAAACCCGTACACCTGAAGCCTGCCATAGTGTCCCGTGTCGACAACTCAAACCCCCTTCTCTAGCTTCAGCACTCTCAACCAACCAGTCCTCTAGAAAAGCTTCAGACAGAGGGGGAACAGATAACCAGAGTTGCATAAAGGAAAAAGGGAAATGCACAGAACGGGCCAGAAAAAGAAAAACAGAATCTCGCAGGCAAACGTCTACTACATCAACGGGCCTCCGCAGTTTTCAGGGAATACTAACCCTCCACAACCGCAGAGCTATCCGCCCACATTTTCTTCGAACGACCCCAACGAGCTAGCTGAAGATGAAGCTGCTGATATTGTTCTGGGTCTGAAGAGATCATCGAGTTTCAACGTGCCTGTGGGTCTGACAGGCCAGCAACTACACCAGTTCCCCATCATTCATCCGCAGCGATACAGTGCCAGTGAACGATCCAACAGCGTCATGAAGGTGGACGAAGATCACTCCCAGAAAGTGTTGATCCATAGACTCACAGATGAGGGTAAAGAGCACGTTGTGAAGATGAATGAGAGCTCCGAGAGAAGTACGGCAAAAACTAGCTTGAAGAGAAAATTCAAAGAGGAGGATGATAGCGATTCCATTGATGAAGGAGACAACGAAGAAGATCAAGAACATGGCATAGACTTCTCAGCAGCTGACATCGTCTTTGCTAATGGTAATAATAGGGAAAAGAGACGTATTGAGGTATTTGAATACTACTCCAAGCTCTATCAATACAAGGAACAGCACCGTGATATGCTGTACAAATCAGAAAGGGCTCGGTTGTTGAAACGATTAGAGGTGCTGTCAAAAGCGAGAGATTTCAATACCGGCGTGGCAGAACTCCAGGATTGTGGGGATCAGGAATTATTTGAGCTGGAACACGATATAGTGGAGCTGCGTGATCTCGAATTAACGAGATTACGGTATTGGAGAAGATTTCAACGAAATGCAAACATAAAGCTATTTTATGAAGACTCCAATAAGCTTTATAACAAAGTCACTGAGACATTAGACCAACGGTTGGAGAAATTGAAACAATTCTTCACGAAGCAGAAGTTGTTATTAACAAATCTTGACCGAGACATGTCAGATATCACATCGATAAGGGCCACAAAGCTTTATTCAGGATTCATTAAAGAAGAAGAACCAGATGATAAGGAGGAGAGCTCTGAGACGGATACAAGCACCAACTCCAAGAGAAGGACGAAAAATACTGGACATCTCCTCTCATCCATTGTAGATGGGTTTGCACCAATCTCCTCATCTGAGGAGTTCCTACTTATAGTTGGAGATGACTTCAACACGCGTACAAATCAGGATTATTTCCCCAGGGAGGCCGGCTCGGATTCAGAGTCCAACACAGGAAACGAAAAGAAGAGATCGAGTACAAACTCTAGCGCTACGAGAGGTGGTGATAAAGATACCTCTGCAATGAATAAGATAATGAAGAATTATACCTCTCCGGATGATCTGAAAGTACCAGAAATTGAGCAGGATCTGGCTCTTTTGAGAAGTTTAAAGCCATAAATCAAAATTATATAGCTCATTTCGTTTAAATGGCAGTTTTATGTCAACCTTTTACGATGTTATTAGCGTATGGATCATCTGTAATTGCGGCGCACTGCGTGGCAGGTGGTGTGTCAATAAGATACAGTTTATGGGGGTACAAATTAATCGCGGAGATCACTTAAGGGGGCTTCCTTGTACTGTCACCTTTTAGAACACTAAGGGCCCCCAAATCTACTGGGATTTATTGTTCTCAAGATCAGTTAACTTGTTCATTTTAATATTTGTCAACTAGATCGTCCTTCGCTTGTGAGACAATCATAGAAGGGAACAAGGGGCAATGAATTATGAACAGATGCATCGTCCCCCGCAAAACACTCCTGTTGATCCCAAATTGAACACTTTGTTCCAGCCGATTCCGTTAGTTAAACAGCCTCTCCAATCAAATAAAGCTGCCATTGGGTCAATTCAAACAATTGGCCA
This sequence comes from Petasospora japonica, assembly GCA_030557175.1. Classification (NCBI taxonomy): domain Eukaryota; kingdom Fungi; phylum Ascomycota; class Saccharomycetes; order Phaffomycetales; family Wickerhamomycetaceae; genus Petasospora; species Petasospora japonica. The sequence continues at coordinate 33,853 of JAKTVL010000058.1, forward strand.
GTCGATGACGACCACAATTGACCGACATATGGCATCTATTGAACCAAATGATTATCCCACGAAAGACCACCACGAATCTCTGAATAAGAACAAGCAACTGCCGATAATGATCAAGTATCAATTCAAAAAGTCTAAGTTCCCCGTCTCTGATAAATTAGATGAATGTATCCTTCAATATGTTGTGCTATACAAGCCTTACGCTCTTAATTTCAAGAAGAGATCGACTCTGTGGAACCTGGTCCTAAAGGCAGTGTTAGAAGAGATTGGGGGCAATAAAGCCATCACTATCAAAAGCATCAAGTATAGGTTTCGAAGACTGTTGACCTTAAGAAAGGAGGGAAGATCATTGAAGAAGGAGATTGCTGAGCTATGTGATCAACTGATAAAAGATATGGCCAAATACGAAAAGAAACTAGATGAAGATGCAGATGAAAGTCCTAACACTGACCATGAGCACGATATCTCGAATTCATCGTCAATGTTAAGCATTATGGGATACCAACAATCACTGGAAACCTTGGCTTCGTCTTCTGGTACACAAATTCAACCAAATCGGTCAAGGTCATTGGGACCAGCAATGAACATTACAGATACACCGTTGACCATGCAAACTCCTGGCTACACAACCACTCCATACACTTTACCGCAACATTCAACATTCACTCCCTCTAACATGCCCACCGAAAGTGATGTTTTGACGGACTTACAAAAAGATGCAATGGCACTACACAAGAGACAATTGGATCTTTGGGAACAAGAGCTGCAGTGGAAGTGGCAGTATCTGGCCCTCTTGAAACAAAGACCGGATCTCTGATCCTGCAGCATCTTATGACCACAAATTTACAATATGCAGATCGTTATAAAATTTTAATACTCAGAGGATAAAGATCAAATGAAAGATCAAAAAGATTGCCTGTGGCTGAAAGAGGAAGAGAGATGCATAATGATCGACGGCTAGACACAATACAATTGCTACATAGCACAGCTATATAAGTACATCAGCTTCAACCAACTATAATCGCTAATAAATAATCCAGTAATGAAACAACTATGAACTTTTAATCCTCCTCAATTAGTCCTGGTCGGGCCGCAGAATCATACCGGGCGTATCGCTTCTATTTGACAGGTGTATAAGGCCACACAGCAGTTCGTGATTAGGACGCCATTTCTGGCCCAAAAGGCTACAAAAAGAATACTGAAAATCCTCAAATGCCCATATGGGAACCCTATGATATTTCCACCAACTAAATATCCGAGCTGTTAGCGGTATTACCGGCAACATAAACAAGGAGAAGCAACTATGACCATTTACTTCAGGCCGATTCGCTACAAACCGGCTCAAGCCCCATCCCTAAACTTACGCCGGTTTTTACAGCCGTGCTCACATATTCGCAGACCAGCAAAATTTTCAACGGCGGAGGAAATTCAGCGGCCAGAAAAAAAACAAATTTTGGACGGGTTTTCTTTCACTTTTCCCTTTGATGGATTCTTTTCACCACAAATCAACTTAATTCTACAAAATGGCTGAAGAAGAAGTACGTCCTAATTAAGAAAAATTATCAAGCAGCTGATGGCTGATAAGGAGGCCAAGCATATTGGCACCCATGGCAGTATTTGTTGGCTAAATGGGGAGGACTGATGATCGTCGAGTGACGTGTTGCCATTTCAATGTTTACAATTTGGGGGGAAGTTTATATCTCTCTACGGCAAAGGGCATGGCTATTTCAGCGAAGAACAACAAGCTACTCTGGCTTTGTAACTGTGTTATATCTAGTTGCTCTTCTTAGATAGCCCTTGAGCCCCTGCCTGTCTAAGTTGCCACTGCATCTCATCTCATCATCCATACACCCGTCAATTAGCAATTCAACGTCTTTACCAATCAGTTCATAACTTTGCTTTATTGTGATACGCTGAATGATTACTAACACAGCAACTAGCACGTTTTCGAGCAGGCTGATGCCGGTTCCTCCTTGACCTACCCAATGCAATGTTCCGCCTTGAGAAAGAACGGTTTCGTTGTCATCAAGGGTAGACCATGTAAGATTGTTGACATGTCTACCTCCAAGACTGGTAAGCACGGTCACGCCAAGGTCCACTTGGTCGCCATTGACATCTTCACCCAGAAGAAGATGGAAGATTTGTCCCCATCCACCCACAACATGGAGGTTCCATTCGTTAGAAGACAGGAGTACCAGTTGTTGGACATTGATGACGGTTTCCTTAACTTGATGACCCAGGAGGGTGACACCAAGGATGATGTCCGTGCCCCAGAAGGTGAGCTCGGTGAGCAGATCCAGTCTGCTTTCGACGAGGGTAAGGACTTGTTGGTCACTATCATCTCTGCCATGGGTGAAGAGGCTGCCATCTCCTTCAAGGATGCTCCAAAATAAATTCCCAATTGAGTAAGTTTGTTGTTATCTTTGGTTAATTTATTTCTTCTTCCCATATCGAGAAGGTTTGGAAACATTCATTTTCAGCCACCAAATGTCATGTCATTTAAATTAAAGCCCCTTTCGTAACTATTTTTTAAAATTCATCCGTAACACTTCTACCTCTATATAGATCTAAAAGATATGATCTCATTTAATAATACACGGGAATATTTCACCCAATTAAACATGTTCATGATACACCATCATTGGCAAAGCTTCAATGTTCATCGGATAACGTCAGATATATAAAGAATGGAATAACAAAAAAAGGTGGAAGTCAGTAAGTCATCAAAACAGATATAAAAAAAGAGTAAAGGGTATAAAAAAGGCAGTCAAGAAATGAAGTCAAATAGAGGAGATAAAAAAGAGTTTGGGGCAAGCACCTCATCGTAGGAGTAGCACTTGCTTTGTAGTGTACATATTTGAATTGGCCTGTTTAGATTGCAGCAATGTACAAAGCAACAAGAACGCCAATAAATCCATTGAGGAATGGCAAGTTACCCAACAGCAGGTTAAGAGTTATCTGGTTGTGAGTGGAAAAGTGTCTAACCTTGTCAAAGAATGTAGCGCTGTCACTGAAACCGTGTTCCTCGGCCCAAACCTTGGTGTCAGCTTTCAGGTCATCAAATGAAACATGGCCAGACAAGAAGAAGTAAGCCAAGATTAGCTTGATCAAGTTGAAAGCTAATGGATCAAACTTGACCTTCTTCTGCTTCTTCCCAATGAAGTTGAAGTAGAAGGAACCAGCGATTGGAATGATAACAGCTAAAGCCAACCAGCTAATCAAAACAAGGGCAACATTGAGTTGGAAGAAAGCTGTAACGTCCGGAACCTTGAAATTAAGATCAATGTAGTTGGTGTACTTAGAAAGGATCTTCTGATCAAGATATGTAATGTCCTTCAACTTAACAAGTGGAATCTCGGACTTGAGAACAGTGGCAGCCTCTGAAGCGGTAGTGATGAGGTTAACAGTCTCGGCAGTACTCAAGAATTTCTTAGTAGCATTACTCTGGTAAACAACCCAATCGGCACTGTCGTCGTACCAGTCTTGAACCTTCTCACTCTGCTCGGTAAACCATTCCTTCACAGTCTCAGCAATGCCTGGAGCTGGCTCACCATTCTCTTCTTCCAAATCATCACCATCGCCCTTGGCCTTGGCAACTGACAAAACCTCAATGTCAGAGTCTTCGCCCTCGTCAGTTTCATCATCTTCATCTTCATCCTCAGCATCTTCGGTATTCTTGTCACTCTTAGATGGGGAAGAGAAGACAGCCTTGATACGGCTTCCCAGAGTCAACAAACCACCTGGTGAAGAGGTGATCCTCTCGTCCAAAGTAGGAATTGCCTTGCTTGGGGATGAAGAAATGTCATCAACATGGGTGGACTTGACTGGGGAGTTTCTCTTTCTGAACACAACAAACTTCTTGAACTCTGAGTCCTCCTCCAACTCCGGATGGTTGTCAAAGTGCTCGGTGATTCTCTCCTCCAATACGACCTTGGTACCGATGTCACTGCAATTGTTGTTAGCACATGGATCGTTAAAACACACTATGGTACAATGGCGTAAAATCAACGCGAACAGAGGAGCGCGTCTATGCTCGTTTTCGCCACAACAACAAGGGCCACTCACCTCAATTCCAACTGGTGGGCCATCTCGACCAACTTGGCCTTAGTCAAGTTCTTCAAACTCATTGTCGCTGTGTTTCCTTTCTGCTGCTTTGCGAGGCGCACGGATTTGTTTACGGTGAGGGAGAAAAGAGAAAGTCTTTGTGTTGTGATCTTTTTCGCACTTTTCCCGGTTGTTGTGGTGGCACGCGCGTTTCTGTGGTAACGGATTCGCCGATTCGCCCGATTAAGTAATGAGTAAACAATACGTCACGTGCGGCGGGCTGATATCCTGGGAACACGCTGCAGGAGAGGGTTTAACGCGTCTGTTTGTGTGCCTATCGTTGAGCATGGCACCTTCAACACTCTGATGTGTATTTCCGGAGTGTTCTGCCCAGGTGTTGCCCCGTCCTCTTGTTTGCTCCTGGCGATAAGCACACGCTACGGGCACTTCTACTGTTGTGCGAAATTTCATAAACATCATGCGAACATCGATATCATATCTAAATGCGTATCAGAATGTCTATCTATCTTCTACGGAGTCCTTCAAAAACTGGCTCTGGTAGATGGCCAAGGCTGTCAAGAACACCAAACTCCACCATGGAATCCAGGCAACTTGACCCTCTTGACCCCACGCCATCAGTATACCCCAAAGCAAGGGACCAAGACATCTAGCAAATGCGTTGACGGATATAGTGGCCCCATTGATCATGGCTCTATGCTTCGGTGGAGACGAGTTATGAACGATGAGAAGGATCTGCGGATTGGACATTGATTGTGCCAACGTCTTCAGCGAGGTTATCGCATAAATGACCAAATGTGATAGAGTTTTATGGTCTGCAAGGAAAACAATATATGGAACAATGAGATACAGTATTGGGAAAATGAGAATGAATCGTCTGTACGTGGTCAATGAGTCATAATTACGATCGACATATGGGAAGACAAAGACAATGAAAAAGACTCCAAGGATACCCGTCGAAGAAAGTAGTGTTCCAGTGTCTTGTGAAGTATATTCCAATCCGCCAGTAATCTTGAAGGGAAATTTAGATGCCAGATTTCCAGCCTTATCTCTGACAATATCATAAGCTAAGAAAACAGGAATGAACTCATCATAAACAGTTACATGAAGCGCCATAATGAAACTGCAAACAACTGCATAAAAGATTGCAGGGTTTCGCAACAGTTCTTTGTAACTTCCATTTTGTTCATCCCCTTCTTCATGCATAGAATAAGCTCTAATCAACGCTCTGCTTTGACGACGCGAAAGAACACGCCCAATGGATTTAATGGAGTCATCTGAATTACTTCTTGGCCGATGTTTCGGGAGTCTCTTACTGCCTGGTTGTGCGCCAGTATAAGGTAATTGGACATCAGCTTCTGTGTCGTCTATGAGAAGAGACTCTTCATCAATCACTGAACTTGACTTATTGCCGGTTGTAGATGAAGGAACGATGTTGGCAGGAGGCTGCTGCAAAGTAGAATTCCAAGGTCTAGCTTTTGGGGTGACTTTAAATAGGTAGCTTTTAATAAAATCGCCAATATCAACAAAATAGTCATGACGATATTTGTGTTTGTAGTGAGTCTCCTCCATAAAGAACACGGTGATGAAGAGACTTACCAAGACACCAGAGGCAACGCAAATGTTTGGCAGCGCATATGGATGCTTCTCCACTAGAGGTTTCAAAAATCCATGCTCTGTTGTTGGACCTGAGAGGTAGCCACCAATTATGGGGCCCAGAATGGATCCAAATTGCCAAACCATCGGCATTACCGAAAAGGCGATGGCTTGGTGCTTACGCTCTGAGGCAACCTCACCAAGCATGGTACGGATGACAGCAACGTTGCCGTTAAGCAAACCCATGACTGATCTTGCCGTGAGCGCCCACCAATAGTTCTTTGCAAATCCCAGAAGTAATGAAGACAGAATAGAGCCAGTCAATCCTATTAGGATGGTGGGCTTGCGGCCGTGTTTATCCGCAAATCTCCCCCATTGTAAGCTCATCACCATCTGAGAGAAAGCAAAGATCGAGGAGAGGTAACCAGAGTAAGTAGCCACCTCGGCATCGTTCTCTGCAATCCCAAAATCACGAACCATAAAGTAGACATAGGGGAACAGTGACGTGAACGTGACGGGCTCTGCAAAACGGACGAGAGCGATAACCAGGACCTGCGACCAAGGGAATGTGCGCATCTGTTCCCTAAAGGACTCTTTGACCTGTTTTGGCGGCATGCTTCTCGCCCTTTTCTGCTCCGATAGAACTCAGTCTGTATCTCCCCTAGAGATGCTCCGGTCTTTGAAAAGGTTGTCGAAGAGCTGTTAGTCATACTTTGAAAGCGTCGATTGATATTCGTTGAAAAGGCACCTAGTTGGCCGGGCAGCCAGCGCGTGTGCCTGCAGGCTTCCCGATCAGGTTGGAGAGCCGAACCACCGGTTTCCATGGTGATGGAGCCGGGCGTGGTTCTTTGTCTGGGTGTCTTCTGGTGTCGCATTCATACACAATGTTGTTTCGATGGTCTATGAGGAATCTATACGTGCACGCAGCAATATATTGGGGTGAACCAGCTGCGATTAAAAAGAGTCCAAGTTGTGTGGGGTTAAAGGCGCCAGGGCCATCGCGCGCGACAATCCATGAAACCCGTCAACGTCAATAACCAAGCTTAACGCCAGCTTTAAAACTAGCACCGGCTTTGACGGAGAGACTCAGCGATGGAGGATAAGCAGATTGTGGTTGTTTCCGGTGGAACGGCAACCAACTCGCTGGTGTCATTATTTCAATCGCTTTCCTGCCACACTGCCTATGTTCTACCCATCTCAGACAATGGAGGCTCAACCTCAGAGATTCTACGTGTCCTTGGAGGCCCGGCCATTGGAGACATCCGCTCACGTGTAACGCGGCTCATACCCCATGATGGTTTCAAAACACTTCTCAGCTACAGGCTCAGCGAAGACCCAGGAGAGGCCAAACAGGAATGGACTCAGATCGTCGAGGGCGTCCATCCTGTGTGGGATGGCATTGAGATACATTGCAAAGAGATGGTGAGAGCCTTTCTCATCCACGTCCACATGGAGCTGCTGAAGAAGTCACGGAACCCTACCACTAACTTCCACTTCGAACTTGCCAGTATTGGGAACATGCTTCTCACTGGTGCACGCCTTTTTGTTGGGTCCCTCGATAGCGCCATTGAACTCATCCTCAGGGTTACCAGGGTGGATCCAAACGTGCAGATCGTTCCCTGCTTGAACACGAACTATACCTATCACATTTCTGCAAGGCTTCGTAATGGGGACGTCATCACTGGCCAATCGCAGATATCTCATCCCAACGAACCAGCATCTCCAATGCCGACATCATCAGCCTCGGTGGATCTCTATGGTGCCGGTGATCTCGCAGATAAGACGAATTTCTATTCAACACTACACGAAGACGTCCCCTACCAACACCCTGATCTCCTGATATCGCAATTAAAATTCTCCAAAACTGTCAATTCACCACTCAAATCCCCAATTGATCAGATTCTTTATATCAACCCATATGGAGAAGAAATTCATCCAAAGGCTAATTCAAGAACAATTCAATGCCTTAAGCAAGCAGACATGATCATATACTCTATTGGCTCACTAATGACTAGTATTTTACCTGTTCTGATCCTACAAGGAATTGGGAGTGCAGTCTTACAAAACAAAAAAGCACACAAAGTGTTTTTAATTAACGGTAACTATGACCGTGAAACTTCTGGAATGACAGCTTTTGATTTCGTTAAAACCTTGTACAATTCTGTTCTTTATAGTTTTGGAGAAGAAGGCTCGAAGAATTTGAAAGTCCAGGATGTCATAACACACCTTGTTTACATGGATGATTCTGAGATACCTGTCGACATTGATAAAATTCATGATTTAGGGGTTCAATGCGTAAAGGTGAAGAGTGATCCTGCAAGCTTGACGGGGAGTATCCACCTATATGATTTAACAGGCCTTCATAATGCTCTTTTCAATCTGCTGCATAATTGAGAGTGTATGCTACCAGTGATCAACAACGATTTCGAATGCTTCTTGTATTATAGATTTGATAGTCAGTCCAGCCAACATCTGTATTCACGCTCTGTACTTGTTTGGAATGGCACCCAATTTGATCTGTTTTTCAAAATATTCGATAGCGAACTGCTTCAAACCAGGAACATTTTGTTCATGCTCAATCTCATGCTCGTGATGCAAAAGCTCATGTTCAACGTCTTCCTTATGCACAATCTTGATTTCTGGATCGTCGTCTCTATGATACTTGTTCCAGTGATGCACCTCGTACTCATGTTCGAAATCGCCATGATGACCAACGCCAACTTTCAAGTCTGGGAATTCACCTCCATTCTTAGCAAACTTCAAGTACTCTTCTTTAGTGACCTTTTCATCGGAGTTTGCATCCATCAACTTGAAGATACTAGCCACAATCTCCTTCTTTGTAGCCTCATCAATGATCTCTGAATCGTCATGCGTACCGAGGCCGTCACCCTTACCAATAACCTCATCTCTGTACAGACCGTACGCGTTCAGGATATCTTTGGCATCCAGGTAGCCCTTGTTCTTCATATCATGCAGCGTGAAGAACACCTCCGGTTCGTACTCATCGATCTGATGTTCTTGCTTCATGTGCCACTGTTCCCACGAGAGACCTTTAGGGACGGGCTCACGGAGATCCGTGCCGGCATCTGAATGGGTGCCGTGGGCCTGAGATAGTGCCACTAGTGATAGGAATGTCCAAAGTGAAAGCTTCATAACGTTACACCCACAGGATATAATAATTGCTTGAGTTGATGAAGAGGGAAGGCAGATCAACAACTTGCTGTGCGCGACTCAGAGTCTGTGTGGTGTCCGGACAAAAAGCGTATTTTTATGAAAGTGGCAGCCACACTTTAGTTGACTGCCGTTGCACTCGTTCCAGACGTCTCTTTATGGCCAATTTATTGTCATTTGAGTGACATAATGAATGGTACACATCCTTTACTATCACAGATCCCACTCACATCCACCTTGTACCCTCCACGCGCGGTACGGCTTTCTTACAGCTATGCCCCTCTTCCTCCCTCATTGCCTCAAACACAAGTCAACGAGGACAACCTGCGTGCCTGGATAACGGAGTGCGATCACGTCAAGGAGAGTCTGTCACAATATGGGAAGCGTGAGATGGAGGAGTATGAACAGTGGCAAAAAAGCTTGGTGAGAGTAGCTCCAGGATATATGGACCATGGGTTACTCACCCCACAGAAGAAAGCAGATAATGAAGGCGCAGGCGTTGAGAACTTCGGAGGGTTACGGATAAATTGACTTCTATACAGTACAGTTATTTCATGGATGACTTTGATTACTATCTAAACTTGTAGTAAAAGGTGGGGCGATAAGTGCTTTATGATGATTAACCAATCATACTTCTCTTTCTTCCCCTCATTCTCACGTCCTCGTATCTCTTGATAACCTCTTTCAACCTACCTTTATCTTTGCCATACGCGTTATTGTAACCTTCCATCAACCATTTGTTATACTGGTTTGCATATGTCGGATGCGTACTTAGTATAGCTCTTTCCAACACATACAAATCAACAGCCTTATCCTCAACCAATGTACTCTGTGATCCCAGTCCAAAATCAATCAAATATGGTATCAATTCGTTGGCAGTATCCCTCTGTAACATAACATTGGAAGTGGTTAGATCCCCATGAACAACCCCACTAATATGAAGTTTGCCAATCATGGTTCCAACAGCGATAAGGACTTTTTGGACTTCATCCCTCAGAGGCGTCTCATGCTTCTCAGCCATCCAAAGAAAGTTCTTCACACTACTTGTGCCAATCTCCAATTCTTCTCCAATGTATTCCATCCATAATATACCATTTCTAGGGTCACAGCAGAGCAAACTTGGTGTGTTAACACCCTCTAATGAATAGAGTCGTTGTAATAATCTTGCCTCTGCTAGTGTTCTATGCTTAGTCAGTTGGGCATCCAGTTGGGGATGTCTATATGTCTTTGGTGGGCGATATTTGATAATGTATTTATCTGTGTTCTTGACGCTTGGCGGATGCGATTTGGGAAGATATGGATGGATAGATGTGAGGAAGATGAGCGATTCTGCACCTTGGGAAATGAGCTCAAGCGGCACGTTTTGTAAATGTGACTCTGCCTGTGCAATCACCTTATCGGACATTTGGAATATGGAGATATTTTCTTTGTTGTCTTTTCTATTCCTGGATCCAGAGGCACAACATGTCTTCCAACTTGACCGTCTTTCCCTCCCTCATCACCAAAAATTGTCGCCAACTCATTTGGGTATGAGCCCTGGCTGGAAGAACCATTGGCAATAATGGTATGCGCCACAAAGCTTTAGCACATTTGGATCTCTCCTCTCATTTGTGAGCTTCAAAGAGCTCGACCTTTAGTCTCGTTAGCTCAATCTATATATATCTGAAGGCTTTCAAACAATGACATTGCACTGTTTGTGAGGTATTTCAACTGACGAGCGTTAAAAGATGACGCAGCCTGGATCTGAGCTATATCAAAGACACATATGGATCTTTCACGAAGCCATTCATCAGGAAACAAACTAAACAAGAATAAACACAAGGTTCACTATCGATGACATATAAATATTTGTGTACCATCATGATCCCCGGTTGAACTTCGCAAAAGGGGCTTTTGGAGCTTTGTCAGACGCTGCATCACTTTCTCCTTTAGGCTTCTAGCGATCAATAGACTTGGACGTTCCCGAAATGACCCGTCTCCTGGCCCTTGTCAAGCTCCATCAATGTGAAAAGATAGTTAAGAGAGAATGAAACTGACAGGGACAAAATCGACGGATCGCTAAACTATATTCTGGCTTTTAAGCGGCTACTGGAGAAGGTAATGTCAGAAGCTGTAGAGTTTCTCACTGAACAACGAACAGATCTACGATGGAAGATCTAGCCCTTGCCCACCGCTTCTTGATAGCATAACCCAATTGCACGTACAAGGAATTCCGTGGGCCTTTTCCTCTAGCTTTTGGGCTCGGTAAACACCCTGTAGATGAGCACCAGAGGTTGCACACCCATCGTTCGGATCCTGTTATCTGAGCCATTTACGACATGCTCCTCGGGCCCCGCCACTGAAGTGACAGCAATGCAAAAAGCAAGCACTTTCCCTCGTTCCCTGGTTCAAAGCAGGGGTAAACACCCGTTTCTTGTTGTGTTTACTCGTTGGCTTGTGGGGTTGTGGGGTTGTTGGTGTAGTTCAACGGGTCTCTCGCACTTGAGTGCGCCATCTTTTCAACAATGAGCTAGAGAGAAACTGTCCTCATCACTGTTCTTTCCCCCTAATTCTAAAACATTAATATGTTTCGTATCCAACTAGTAAGATAAAAAAACACACGCCCATTGTAGCAGCAACACTACGCGCAATCACTTGGACATAACGCCTTTAAGAAAGCAGGCCCATCTAATTTGGAGCAGGAGAAGGAACCGCAGCGACGAGCTTCCGAAAATATTTTCCGAAGCTTGTTGACAAGACATATTTTTCCATATCTGGGGTTTATCTATGGTGAATTATTAGTGTATTCGGGTAGACTATGGCTCTGAGCTCTCATTAAACCCATTAAACCAAATAGCCAGTGCATCTAAGGTCTCAGTTACCCAACAAAAACGCACAGAGAAGCGCCCAACAGCGTCTCTATACATTGCCCCGTTGCTGGGCCAACGAAGCCAACGGCTCATCGACTGCCTTACGGCGGGAAATGAAACCAGACAACCTGGATCTTGGTGGGCCGTTGTGTTGGCTCCCCTAACCCAGCCCAGGGTCCTGTCTTATGTGGACAGTACATGGGCCCTCCCATTGCACATATTGTGTCACCAACGTCAACCGGACAGGCCAAAAACCCCCAAGCGCCAAATTCCTTAGGCTCGCTTATATCCGTATAACGTTGTAGCTTTGGTTTGTACAGGGAGATGACGGGCTCAGATGATTTTGTAAAGTCGAAAGACCAGCGGAATCTGTCCCTACTGTACGGAATTTACGTTTTCTCTCTGGGAACGAACCAAAGGCATACCCAAGGACTCTCCCTTGCTATTTTGCCCGCACACGACAACAAAGAGCATGCATGAGCGACGGACTCGAGAAACTGCGTAACACAAGAGTTAAGGGCAATCAATACACCAATGGCAATGATCGATTGTATCTTGAAGTATGTTCAATTGGCAACAGAATTGGTCCAATTGCGCACCTGTTAGTCGTCATACCCGTGAGCCCTACTGTTGCCAGAGGGTGTCATATGCAGTCAAATGCCAGACATATGCGTCTTCCATAAAGATTTTTTTCTTCACCATAGGCCACGGCATCGTGTCATATAAAGAGTCCCACTTCCTGCTACGGACTTGGTTCGTTAAGGGTAGGTGGTAGCTTTTGCACTCTATATCAATCAATCTGGACATCATGGCCGCCACTTCCGCCTTGACCACGGAGACGATCACGTCTATGCTCCAGCAGATGAACTCTACCCAGATCATCTCAACTTTGGAGACTCTCAATGCTTCGGGCTTCAACGTCTCTTCTATTGACATCCCAGCCGTCATCACTTCCTTGAATGTCACACAGGTTACTGGTCTTCTCGAGGCCAACTCCACTACCGTTGATGGTCTCTTGCAATCGTTGCAGCCAATTCAGCTTGCTACCATCATCACCGAGTTCCAGAACACCACATCTACTATCTTCAAGGCTGCTGCTGCCACCAACAACACCGCTTTGTACGCTGAGGGTACCACTCTTGTTAGCTTGCTTATGGAGAAGGTTGATAAAGTCTTCACTGACTCTCAATTGCTTGGTCTCTTCAAGGTTATCACCAACGGTGCTGCCTTCGGTACCGGTGCTAAAGTCCTCCTGAACAAGGCCAATGATCTCATTGCTGGTTTCTTTGGTGGAATCAAAGTCTCTTATGCTATTCCAGAGCGTCTCTTGCTTTTGGTTCAGGACTACCAGGTGGGAATCTTCGGAGGTTACCCAGATAACAAAGACATCGCCCCATCCGCAATCTTCCTTGCTATTTTCGCTATCTTTACCATGGTTTACTCTTGGTTGTTCCTCAAGAACAGTTCTCGTGGTCATAAGTTCTACGTCACTCTTGGTCTTGCCTTCTACTCTCTTTGTCGTACCCTTGGTTTCATCTTGAGACTCGTCTGGGCTAAGCATCCAATAAAGCTTCAGGTTGGCTTGGCTTCTACCATTTTCGTTGTTATCTGTACAGTGTTCCTGCCATCTATGAACTTAATTCTTGCCCAGAGATACTTCACATGGAAGCACCCATCCTACGGTTCTTCGAAGTTGTTCATGTCCTCGATGTACATCATCTACGGCCTTGTTGTCGGTGTTGTTCTCATGACTATTATTGCTGCTTGTGTTCAGATTGACTACTTACTCTCTGAGCACCACTACCACATGACTAAACAAGTTATTCAGGCTTCTTCTGTTTTGATTTTGTTCTACTCTCTTATCTCTGTGGTCCTTGTCTTTGGCTCTTTCGTGATCCCATCCACATCTTCTGACAAACAGGCCTTGATTTACCAACCAACTTGGGTCAAGTCCTTCGGTGTCACTTACTTTGTTCCAAAGGGTGCTGCCGCTGAGGAGGAGAGCTCTGTTCCAGAGGATAAGAGACATGCTATCAGAGTCATCCAGTCTACTGACTACCACTACGAGACTGTTAACGATCAGAAGCATCATGAGACTAAGCTTCACCACAACGGTTCTATCATCATCATTTCCATCACTACAGTTCTCATGTTCATTGGTGAGATCTTCAGATGTGTTTCGACCTTCATTGAACAGTACAACAAGGATGCCTCTTGGATCTTTGACCCAGTTGTCATGTATGTCTTGTTGGGTGCCTTGGAGACCTTTGTTAACTTGTTCTACATTTTCGGCAGAATCGATTTGAGATTCTACAAGCCAGATGCCTTCAAGAATGGCTCTGCTGGTCCAAGGGCTGCTTCTGACGTTGAGAACATCTCCCCAGCTGCTTCCTCTGAAGCTGCCTCCGATGAGAAAGATGTTGATGCTACCTCGTCCAGCCAGAATTAATCTCGCTCAGATGAGAACGACGCTTTTAATTTCTTTCATATATCCTTTTTTAATGCCCTTGTGGGTCAGCTACTGTTGACCTCATTAATTCTAATATCTAACGTTTACGAACAGTTTTCTTTAACTTCCTTGTGTAGCTGCCACAAAGCCCTAAGGACTTGGGTACAGTCAGTCGCGCACAGATTTGGAGGCACCTCCAAACTTGAAAAATTTTGCCAACAATTTCAAACTCTTTAAATTTATTCCCAAAAACCTGATCCGCTGGTCTCCTCTCGGTTAGAGGTAGACGACGCTCAAGCATTGAACAGTATGTTTCAAGTTTTAACATCTCCCAAAGAGACTTGCCCCCAATGATGCTCTGTTTCTCTGATGAAAGAAAATAACACAGACCTGTACTGATGGCATCCCTAAGGGGATGTTCAGCTGCAGATAAAATATTGCCTTTTCTGAGTTTCACTTAAGAGTACCCATTGGATTATCATAGGAGATTGGTTTTCCGCTTTGAAGGATTTGTCAACTAACGGTTTTATTTTAGTAGCTCTGTTAAGTTTGTGTTTGCTGCTTCAATAGACATCTTGTTCATAAAAGGCTATTTTGTAGTTAATCAGCTCCAGTCATCGCCCTCATTGAGGATTGGGAACGCTTTTCTTTGGCCTATAAATGGGCTAGTATTCTAAAGAGACGTTCAATACGGTGCAAGAAATTCTCTTCATTCTTCAGGGCTGGCCCTCAAGGAAACCAGGTTGAGCGGTTCCTGGCTGTCAACATCCCTCAGCAAGGAATAAAAGTCAAATGTTTGAACTACGCTTTTGAGGTTCTTATAACGTAAAAGAGTTAGAATTGATGACACATGAAACCTATTTAAACAAAATTAATATACCGTTTTGTTGCAGATTTACTTCTTAGCAGTCAATCTACGCAAGTAGAAAGCCAATTCCTCACCCTCCAAGATGTAACCATCACATCTACCGGACTGGCCTGGTCTGGAAGAGATACAAGCGTACAATCTACCAGCACCGAACTGGGAGTTGACAGCGTGCTCAATCTTAGCGGAACCAGATCTGGCAGCCAACTTTCTCTCAACCTTTCTGGACTTCTTGTTCTCCTCCTCCTCAGTCTTCTGGGTCTTCTTACCAAGAGCCTGACCGTAGTGGGTCTCGTACCACTGTCTGAATGGAGTAGCATCGATCTGAACAATAGCAGACTTGGTCAAAGTGTTGGTTCTGACCAACTCGTTGTTAGATGGGTGGTAGACGACACCAGCAATTCTGGTCTTTCTGGTGACACCCTCAGAGGCCCAAGAGAAGTTACCAGTCTCAATTCTCAAGGCTCTGAACTTCTGGTTACCACCTCTGGTTCTGACAGAGTGGATTCTCTTAGCACCGATCTTGGTGTTAGCACCCTGACGGCCCAATTCGAATTTTCTTTTCTTTCTGAACTGGGCTCTCTTGGCACCGGTAGCGGAACGCTTGTGACGAGAATCTCTAGAAATACCCATGGTGACTTCTAAAAAATGTTGTTAGTAATCTGAATCAGATCAGGGGTTCTGATTGTGCTTGTTATGAGAGGAACAGGAACTGGTTGTGATTGCAGTTGTGGATGCGAATTGGCCCCCTTTATTAGCGACTCAAAATCTGTCTCGAGAGATGGCTGAAATTGTGTCGGCTCTTTTGCTGCAGCTTGAGCTAGATGAGAAGGAGAAACAGCTTCACTGGTACAGAGCGCTCGGTACTCTGAATTAATGCCATCGGTCAAGTCCAGTCAGTGGCTGTGCTGCACTTCGATCTTCAATGTCGTCAACAAAACTTTTCCTGCTGGCGATGAAAGCGTTCCAAAACTCCTCTAGGCATCCTCGTGTGTGGTGTTCCGTGCTCCTTTGTATATGACTGGCTCCCAACTCCTGTTCCCTCGCACGGTCTTGTGGACTTACTCTAAGGCGACTTGGTCCTTTTAACAAGCTTGTGTGTGTGCTCGAGTGTGTGAGTGGAGCTTTTCAATTTTTCATTTGTGCGACTCGCGAGCGTTGTGCGGGCCCAGCAGCAAGGACTGGCCGTACCACTCCAGAAAGCCTCTGCCCGCGCAGAATTGGCAGCGCGCCCAGTAGTTAAGGAGCTGGTTCGCGCGCTGCTGCTGCGCAAGCGGATGTGTGTCCGGGTGTGTGACTGCACTGTTTCGCGCGCGCCCGACGCTCCTTCGCGCTACACCTAGACACCATACCTTTCAAAAGGCACGTGACTAGGGCTTTGGGAATCCAGCTCATCGGGCTCTTCGCGATTTGTGCCAGATAAATTTTGTCTCCTTCTCCGAGACGGCCGTTTGCGTGTACCAGTCAAGTGCTTTAGGCTAGGAGTGTTGCATTCCATCTCTGAGCGATGTCGTACTACGACCAGATCGAAATTGAAGACATGACGTTTGACCCACAGACCCAGCTGTTCACCTACCCGTGTCCGTGTGGCGACCGTTTCCAGATATTTATCGATGACCTCAACGACGGGGAAGACGTTGCTGTTTGCCCGTCGTGCTCTCTTATGATCCAGGTGATCTTTGAGCCTGAGGACTTGGGCGAGTACTACGCCGAAATGGAAGGGGACCAGGGCATGAGTGAACCTATTGCTGTTTGAAGTGGAGGAGGGTGGCGCTGGGTCTGCTCATGGTATCTTTAACATCCCTCTTAATTGTTATGACGTTACGAACAAAAGAAAAAAAGAAAAAAAGTACAAGTAAAAGGTAAAGGAAAAGGAAAAGGAAAAGAAGAGACACTTCCCTGGATGGGTGTTCTCTATCTGGGAAAAAAGGGATGAATCACCGGTAATCCCGGTGTTGCGTCTATGGACCAGTCAGTCTACTCTTCTGACATCATAAGTCTTGTGTGCTTCTGTCACAGGGCAGCTCCCTCATTGCTGTCGAGACTCTATGAGTTTTTGGTTTGGGTTAATGGTTTCTGGTGTTTTGTCAATCTGCATGTTGGTCCATCTAATAGCTGGGATTTGTAGGTTATCCATCTGTAGAGAGCCTGTCTCTTCATGCTTTTCCCCTCTTGATTGGCCATCTCTCTGGACTTTCTATTGTTGATGTTTCCCGGCGGGGATGATCCGCGAACGCCGAAGCTCAACGTCTGTGAGCGATAAAAGGGAAACGCTTTCATCTTGCCTCAACCTCGATCACGGGTTGCTCGCCGTTTAGAATAAGATTCCAACCATGTCACTTGGACTCAACGAACCAGATCCTTCTCTCAAGATAGGGGTCAACCTCCCAAGTGTGCCAGCGCCGGCACCAATCAGCATTGATGGGCCGCCAAAGATGAAGCGTGTAAGCCGTCCTCTTCGCCATGTCAAGTTCATTCCTACAAAGCAGCTCACTTTCTACTCTAAATATAAAGAGCCCCAGTTCACCTATGACATCAAGTACAAGCTTCCTATCAACAAGAACTCGCTCGTCATTCAAGTGAACGCCACGGCGCTTAACCCAGTGGATTTGCAGATCATCAACTCTTACACCTCAAACATGAATGGAGAAAGAGGTATTGGTCGCGAATATTCCGGTGTTATTACAGAAGTTGGCGAGAAGCTCAAGACCAAATGGTCTGTTGGTGATGAGGTTTGTGGCTT
Source organism: Petasospora japonica (assembly GCA_030557175.1). NCBI lineage: Eukaryota > Fungi > Ascomycota > Saccharomycetes > Phaffomycetales > Wickerhamomycetaceae > Petasospora > Petasospora japonica. The sequence continues at coordinate 51,585 of JAKTVL010000058.1, forward strand.
GTACTTCCATCCAAATGGTCGTGGAACCTTTTCGTCAAGCATTTTAGTGAACCCATCCTCTGATCCATTGATCAAGAAACCAGCAAATTTATCCTTTGAAGTTGCTGGAAGTTGGATGATCACATTTGGCACTGCGTTCCAATTGCTGAAGACAACAAAAGTTAATGAACGTTCATCTGTTCTTGTCAATGGTGGTGCTACAGGTGTTGGTCTCATGGTTATTCAACTTCTCAAGGCATATTACAAAGTCCCACATGTGACAGCCACATGTTCCGGATTCTCCAGAAAGCTAGTGAGAAATGTCGGGGCTGATCTCACTATCAACTATAAGACTAACAGAGACCTGCCGCTTGTCTTGAAAAAGCTCGTCAAGGCTGGTGTTTATGATGACTTTGATGAGAATGGAGAACCACTCCCTGTCCGCGAGATCCCCGCTGAAAAGTTTGATCTGATCGTGGATTGTGTTGGTAGCTATGATCTCTATGCAAAGAGCGCTGACTACCTCAAGACATCCTCCAAAGGTGGCCAATATGTCACTATTGTTGGTGATAAACCGTTTAACCATAGAAAGGATATCTATGGTGCCTGGAACACAATGTCCGTGGGAACTCGCTCTTGGTTCGGTGGTATGTCAGGGTACAGTTACGCCAAGTTTAACTTCTCTCCAACAGCTGGAGAATGGATGGATATCGGTGCTGACATGCTTGAAAGTGGGGAGATCAAGAACGTTATCGATGGAATCTATGATTGGAAGCAATACCATCTTGCAAAAGAGAGACTTCAAAGTGGTGCTCATGGAAAGGTAGTGGTCCAACCAGAAATGTTCTGAAATTCCTACATAGAATATGTGTACAAATCGTTATTGTGGAAATATTGATGTCATGTTCGTTAGCCCTTGTGTAAATGCTCCTCATCCTAAAACCCTAAAGCCCTCAAAATATGCACATGATTAAGGGTTAGCTCGTGATTAGTTAGTCACTGTGAGAAGACCCAGAAGTACAGCAATGGCTAATGCGCAGCAAGCCCAATATGTATACTTTGAATCTGCCTTGTTCCCTTTGCTATTTGCCTGTTGAGCGGCGAGGAATCTGATACGATCCTCCGGATCCATCGTGTCAAGATTCACTTTGCCAGCAGTGAGCTCTGCCGCCCTTTGCTTTTTGAGCTCCTGATCTTGCTGTTGTCTTTGCTTATCTGCAAGTTCCCTCTGAGCACGCTCCTTGGACTTGGCCATGTTTTCTTCAACCAGATCGGGGAATTCCTTAGTAAAGGTATGGTTATGTTTAACATTCCACTCCAAGCTCGCGCGCGCAAATCTGCGTTTAGCCTCATGGCTCGATACAACACTTCCTGTGGTTGGTTCATCGCCCGTCATGAAACTAAGAAGACCATTAAGAATGGTGGCCACCGACCACGCCGGTTGCCAAGTGTCGGGATGATAATCAGACATTGAAAGACACAAACGTGTGTTAGTGGCAAAACGACCACTCGGAGTCACCATACGAATCTCAGGAGGTTTAAAAGGGTAATCGCGTGGAAATATCAAAAGACCATGGTACTGGCCTCCCTCGTATGGTGTGTTTGGTGGTCCTGTGATCACGTAGTGCCATTCAAGGATGTTGCGTTCTGATGGATGGGCGATGATGTATGGCGGCGGGTTCTCCACCATGGATTTGTACTCCTTCGTGAGGCGCTTATTAGCCGCCTTCGTGGCCATCTTTCTTCCGTTTCGTTCCGGATCGATGTTCTAGCTGGTGAAATGTCCTGTTCTGCTGCAGCTGAAAGCCAGTAGAGTAGATATCTGGTATCCCTTACTGTCTGAGGCCGTTGCCAGTGTCCGCGATCGAGTAAAACACCCAGACACCAGCCGCCGGGGAACTCCCCAAGGTGCACACAATTACGATTAATGCAGTTTGTATATGTGAGTGTTTTTCAATTATTAGGGTGCTATTTGTTCATTGGTGTCACTATTTCTGTTCAATGATGTCAGTACCATTTGTCGTGCATTAGTATGCTCGTGTATTTGAGTAGTGTAGATCGCTCGTAAGTCTAATCAATCACAATGACTTCCCGTTCCTCAACTTCATCATCAGAGTAATCTTCACCCGAGGACTCTCCGCAGTCATTAAAGAAGTAATAGTCATCATCAGCATCAATCACAATAGGCCCATGAGCTGTACCTAGGTTTTCATCACCATCTGAGTCAATGTTTATCGTCTCATTCTTGGCCTTCTTGTCAATGAGCATGTTGTCAACACTATGTTTTCTCTTTATTTCCACATCTCTGTTAATAACTGCCCTTGGAACTCCTATTTCAACATCTGCGTGCTTTGTTGTAGCTAGTACGTTGGTGGCAAGGGACTCCATAGTGGCACCATCAACAAAGTCAGGGAAGACAGCCAGGAAGCGCTTGTTGTGTTTTGCATTCCACCGTCTGCTCTGAGCCGCCAGCGTCATCTTCTGCTGATCTGTTGACCTCATACTTCCTGTAGTCATCTCATCTCCAGTAAAGAAACTGAGCACACCTACCAACATGTTCTCTACAGTCCAGGAACAGTTCCACGATTCTGGATGATAATCAGAAAAGGAAAAACAAAGCCGCGTGTTTGGTACAAATCTACCACTCGGTGTGATCATAGTGATTCGGGGTGCAGCAAAGGGGTAGTTGGGCGGGAATACAAAAGTTCCATGGTACTGACCCCCAGCGTATGGGGTATCGGGCGGGCCTGTGATGATATAATGAAACTCAAGGATGTTCTCTGGCATAGGTCGGGCCATGATATATGGCGTTGGTGACTCAAGCATTTCTTTATACTCTCGAGCTAGTCTCTTGGTAGCTTGGTTCGACATTGCTGTCTAATCCCTGTGTGGCGCTGCGAGTTGTTTCGGCGATGTTGATACAACTCCTTCCTCAACAATCAGAAAAGCCGTGGATATGGTGAAAAATAATACTTTTTTAGGATATACAAATGCTCCAGAAAGGTCCTTTATACTTTCAGTCTCAATTTCTGGCCTGTTCTCCGTGTTCTGAGCATTTCCTGATGAGAGCATTAAGAGCTATCATCTCGTTTGCGCTCAGGGTCACCGGTGCAAACAATTAGAGCGCGATTTCTAGTGTTTTAGTAACCCGCGCGGCTGTTGTTGGTTCTTGTGTCACGCTTTAAGAAAGACAAATATGATATTAGGGGTTTAGCTACAGTAAAAAGAAATCAAGAAATAAAGTGTTAAATGGCCGTAAGATTTAAGGCGCTTAATGCAATTTTGAAGGAATGAATGCAAGTAGAATCGTGAACAAGCGTGCAGAGAACAGAAAATGTAAAATAAAACCAAAACCAATGTGTGCAAGGAGGGGATATTAGGGCCCATGCATCATGAAATAACGGCGAATGGAAATGAGAGCAGAGCGAACAGTTGCTGTAGTTCAATGCAGTTGTTTAACAGGAGACAAGGTCAACAACCTCCAAGTGGATTGCGGTACACTGAGCACCAAGGGACTCGTCGTACAAGTTGTAAAAGGTACCGGACAAACACTGGTAGAAGACATCGTTGTCACCGATAGCCAAGTAACCATCCTCAGTGACAGACCATCCTGCAGCGTAGATGGCACCGGCCTGTGGTGGTGGACCATCAAACTGGAATTGTCTGTTGGCAACAATGGATCCAATTCTGCCAGCAGAATCTGTCAAAACACCATCGTTCAAGGTCATAGCCAAGGAAGAGTCGGTCAAACAAGAAGTAACACCGGAGGAGTTGTCATCGACGGAGTCAGCCTTGGCGGAAGAAGAAGCCTCGGCAGTAGAAGAAGTGGAGGTAGAAGTAGCCTGGACCTGACCGTCGCTGATCTGGGAAGCAGCGTCTGTGGTAGCAGTAGTAGCCTGGATCTGACCATCAGTGATCTGAGAGACAACATCCTTGGTAGAGGTAGTAGCCTGAATCTGGCCATCACCAATCTGGGAAACAACCTGAGCCTGTGCGGTGGAAGTAGTAGCCTGGATCTGGCCGTCACCGATCTGGGAGACAACCTGAGCCTGTGTAGTGGTGGTGGCCTGAATCTGACCGTCACCAATCTGGGAGACGACTTGAGCCTTTGTAGTGGTGGTAGCCTGGATTTGACCGTCACCAATCTGGGAGACGACTTGAGCCTTTGTGGAAGTAGTGGCCTGGATCTGACCGTCACCAATCTGGGAGACAACGTCTCTCTTCTTAGCAGATGGAGCGGCGGTGGTGGTTGCAGCAAGAGAGCCTGTTGTGATTGGGAGAACTGCGATACCGAAGGTCTTTGTGTAGTCGGTAGTAGCACCGGTAGGAGCTGGTGAGTCTGGAGTCAATGTGGTCCATGGCTCAGATGGAATATAAGCAGCCATGGCAGAGGCAATAATGGTGGCTGAAGCAAGAAGGGAGTTTCTGTACTGCATGGTGTCTGTGAATAGAGTTGATGCTGGAGAAAAAAAGATTTTGCACTGGCAACGACCAACAAAAGGTGGGAATTTGATGTGCCTTTATAGTTTTGCTGAGCAGGTGGACGGAGGGCTCGGGTCGTGCTTCTCGGGACCTTTGCCATTAACATCAGATCTCGGAAGAGACTAAAAATAGCGCCTAAAAATAGCACCGCATGTGCATGGACGCAGACAATTAATTTTCCGTATTAGGAAATATTCGTGGGGAATCTACGCGGGTGTCTATTGTCGCGATTTCCAAATCGGGTAAGTCATAAACACAACCGACTGCTACATTTGGAAGGAGGCTGGTTCTTGGATCAGCTTTCAAGGCATCATTCACACCTTGAGCTGTCACAATGATGGCGGTCCTGCATACGGGGTTCCAAGGCTCATCGCTTCGACGAGTGCGAGGGCGCTTGCACAGATGGTCCCGTAGTCCCTCTCTGAAGCTGGCGAGAGAATTTCACCGCGTCCCCACCCCAATACGTGTAATTCTGGAAAAAAATCTGAAAGAGCGCCCACATGTGACGCTCCCAGGAACGGGGTCCACGCGTTTCATTCGCTGTGGCGACCTTGGCAACTCTCTTTGATGCTCACCCCTCTGCCGGGATCGACGTCATTGGCGCAACAGGGCGATATGCCAGCTCGGGACACTTCCTTGTCGCTGAAACTACATCAGGTCCACGTAGCTACCGCGTGCGCCGTTGGCTTGACGGTGGAATTCGCATGATTTGCAGCCTTCCCTGGGGGTACAATTGAGACCATTGGGTCTGTAAGAGCACGCTCGAGCTTTTTCTTGGTGGATAAAGTGGGTGATCAAAGGGTCAAAGCCAACGTGTCTGCCAACACGGGCCCGGTACCTCCCAGCAAACTCCAAGGATATAGTCCCACGATTTGACCAGTTGCAACTGGCGGTAATTGACCAAAAGTCTGCTCGGCCGATAATTCTGCCGTGCCTGACATCCGTTAATAGCGCCCTCACTGTATGCAGATGGTCCGATGAGTCCTCTGGAAGCCTGCAGAAAAGTGGGAAATGGCTCATGACTCGTCTGCAGCTAATTTTGGAGCCCGGTGCCATCGACGCACCATCACCTTCTCCTCCGGTCCACATCTGCCATTCACCAGTCTTCTCTACTTGCCCCTCTATGGCGAATTTCTGTCTAGATCCGCTTGCTATATACATTCAAAACCTCATCTCTAATGGATAAGACAAGGCCTCCGGAAAATATTCACATTGTCTAAGTCCCCTTTGTGGTCGGATCTTTTTAGTGCACGTGATATATTGATTCCCGGATTACTATATCAGGTGGGTTGCACTGCTCAAAATGGCAGATTTTCTGGGGCTAGAAAAAAAAGAGAGGCACATGGCATAGACGAGTCCGTGCTAAAGATACCTCACTTCTTTCGGTGCTTTCCTCCTAATAGGGTTGTACCTATTTCTGTAAAACCGTCTGCTCACCTCCAGATATGGCGACAGTAGCCAACTCCATCAAACTTTTGGCGGGAAATTCCCACCCAGAACTCGCTGAGAAGATCTCAAAGAAGTAAGCATCAATCAACTTATATCTCCGCCCGGGGCTGTTTTTTGCTGACCTTTTGCATATAGACTTGGTGTTCCACTCAGTAAAATTGGTGTCTACCAGTACTCCAATCAGGAAACTTCTGTGACTATCGGTGAGTCTGTTAGAGACGAAGATGTTTACATCATACAAACTGGTTGCGGTGAAGATGAGGTTAATGATTTTCTCATGGAGCTTCTCATCATGATTAACGCTTGTAAGACGGCATCTGCACGCAGAATTACTGCTGTGATACCGAACTTTCCATATGCAAGACAAGATAAGAAGGACAAATCTAGGGCTCCAATCACAGCGAAGTTAATCGCAAACCTGTTGCAAACTGCAGGTTGTCATCATGTCATCACTATGGACTTACATGCTTCTCAGATTCAAGGCTTTTTCAGAATCCCGGTCGACAATTTGTATGCTGAGCCATCTACCCTTAGGTACATCAAGGAAGAGATTGGTCTTGAGAATGCTATTCTTGTTTCTCCTGATGCTGGTGGTGCTAAGAGAGTTGCGTCCATTGCTGATAAGTTGGATTTGAACTTTGCCCTTATTCATAAAGAAAGACAGAAAGCCAACGAAGTTTCCAAGATGGTCTTAGTTGGTGATGTGAGCGGAAAAACTTGTATCCTTATTGATGATATGGCTGATACTTGTGGTACTTTGGTCAAGGCAGCTAATACGCTCTTGGAACAAGGTGGTGCTAAGGAAATTATTTCTATTGTGACCCATGGTATCTTCTCCGGTGCAGCTGAAGAGAAATTGAGAGACTCTAAACTAGCAAAGATTGTCTGTACCAACACAGTTCCTGTCACTATTAATAATGACAGATTAGATCAAATTGATATCAGTCCAACTTTGGCTGAAGCCATCCGTCGTCTTCACAATGGTGAGAGTATTTCTTACCTTTTCACCAATGCCCCTCCGGCTTGAGAAGAGTACGATTACTATAAGTTTGCATCTACGTTTTTCCCTACTTTTTTTAATGATGTCTCTCCAGGAGTTATGTTTTCTGATAATACGATACAATCACAGTTCCAAAAAGTAAGCGATAGCACACTGCACCGTAACACTGACCACTACACTGCTTATTCCTTGTCATACTTGCCGTACTGAGCATTCCAGAACTGACGAACTCTTTTATGAGCTCTACCAAGTTCGGTAAGCTTGTCCTCCTCAGCCTTTTCCAGCTTGAAGTCAAAGATAGTAACAGCTTCTGCAATTCTTTCAGGCTTAGAGGAGGTGGTGACCGGAAGAACGCCTCTCTGGTAGACCCATCTCAACAAAATCAATCCAGTGTTTTTGCCGTACTTGGTGGATAGCTCATTCAAATAGTCGTAGAACTCACCCTCCTTGTCACCCTTGGTGATCGGACCCAGTGGACCATAGGCTTCAAGCAAGATGTTATGCTTCTTAGCATAGTCAAAGATCCCTGGAGTCTGGTCCTGCAACAATGCAGAAAACTCGATTTGATTAACAGCTGGCTTGATTTCAGCAACTGGCAAAACCTTCTCGAAGTCCTCAACTCTCCAGTTGGATACACCAATGTTTTTGGCCTTACCTTCTTTGTACAGTTGCTCCAAGTACTTCCATGCCTCAACAATGTCGTAACCTGGCTTCTTCTCATCATAGAATGGGTCGTGGATAAGATACAAGTCAACATAATCAACACCCAAAGCCTTGAGGGATTCCTCCAGAGCCTCCTTTGGGTTTGCAGCGTACTTAGAGTACTTGTCAGTGATCCAAATCTGGTCTCTTGGCTTCGTGGTTTTGGCCAACGCAGCTCCCAGCTCTGGGTACGTTCCGTAATTCTCAGCAATATCAATGTGGACCACTCCTGGAAGAGACAGAGCATACGAGAGTTGGGAGACGAGCTTCTCGTTGAAGTTCACCCTCTCACTATTGTACCATTGGGTACCAGTACCAATTATGGAAATTGCCGGTATCTTGTTGCCGTTGTTAAGGGTGAAGTACTCAATCTGTGTCATTGTTGTGATAGGTTTCAATTGTTCAATTGATACAGCTTACTTGGCGAGGGAAGATATGAAAAATTACAAATAGGTACTCGGGGGGGGGGGCGCTTGTTTAAGTAGTCGCAGCGATTATGAATAATAAGGGGCAACAGTTGACGGAGTAAATCGGGGTAATAAGGAAATAAGCACGTTACTGGTTGGGGACACAGTCGATGGCGTAATATGCCCTTTGCTCTAGCTACAGATTCCTTTAGCATCGTTATTCGTTAATCATAGAGCTCACATGGGCTCCTAAGTTGCGTGCCAATAAAAAATTATAAGTTGTTTGTGTCAGTGTAGGGGATTGCGTGAGTGCAAGCTGCAGCATCGAAGCACTCTGGGACAGCTCAGAGCTTCATATCGTTTCTCTCCCATCCAGTAGCTCTGGAACTTCCCAAATCGTGAGCATCTGGTTGCTGCTCCTTTGGAATTCCAGGGACTTTGTAAGCAAATGGATTTCTATCTTTGCCAAAGTCAAGGTTTGCCAATGTGTGATTCACTTCTCTGTGTTTGGACTCATCGGCCCTAATCTGGAGAATCAAGTCTCTGAAAGAGCTATCCTCTTTCAAGTCAACCCAATAGTTCCAGGAAATCTCTGGGAGCTTTACTTCGTCGAATTTCGACAACTTTCCTGCATCAATGTCTTTGATCAAGTGTGTATATGTACTGACAGCTTCCTCCTCGAGGTAGCCAACAAATCTGTGGCAGTACTTTGGTCTTATTAAATAGACTAGGAAGAACAGGTTGCAAAAAACACCCTGACCAACATAAATGATAAGTCTGGTGAGCCATGAAGGGTTACCAATTTTTAAAAAGGTCAAAAGATGCATTCGCTCGTTATATGCTTCGTCTAGCAGCGTCTCAATCCAAGCCTTGTCTCTTTTCAACAATCTCAAAGACTTCAAGTGTCTGAGAAAAGCAGCAACCATACCAGGGACGCCAGCAATGCTTTCCAAAAATATGCAACGAGTCAGCCATTTCTCTTCTGTCATTTCATATCTTGTACCTTCCCAATTCTCAAGAACACCATTAACATCCTTTGGCTTCTTATAACCGGTCACAAAGTCAAAACAGGCACGGCAAAACTTGGTACCCCTATCAGCCACTTTGTCACCAAAAGTCACAGGAGCACGATGCTCAAAATGGACCTTCTCACATTGTTCCGGGTCCATTCTGGGATGTGGGAACAAAGCATGGGTGATGTAATCGTTATCAATATTAGGTGGGTTGATTACAAGTTTGGTGGATATGTCCAATGGTGACCGGCTCTTCTGTGGGTCAAAATTCTCACTAGCTGGGAACCTCTTGACAAGAGTAGTACTATAGCATTTTGAATTCCTGAGCATCTTCTGACGAAGCAGTGGTGTCGCTGAAGACGAGATTTGTAGAAAGCGTGATCTAAGCATTGTCTCTGATGGTGAAGAGGAGGAACCATAATAAAGGCTGTACCACTGGTGACGGAAAGGACGTTCTTATATACTAACAAGAATGCGGAGCGGGATTTCTCTCGCTAAATTCGTTAAATTCGGGGTATGTAAATTCTACAGCAACAAAACTTTCTATGGTCATCTGGGTAGCGCAAATTATAGAGAACTAGTACGCATAACAGACAGGGAGCGTAACCGCATGCCTGACAGAAGGGCCCCGATAGGTCAGAGCTCGGCACCAAGCGTGAGGTTCCGGAAACATCGGTGTATGACGTCTTACATTCACAAATTGAAACCTCGAATAAAGTTATGTATAATAAGTAAAAAAAAAGCTCTTCAATTCCTAATGCTAATCATTGCAGATCCTATTGGACAGGAGAATGACGGTCATACAGTCTGCCAAAAACGCACGGGTACTGCGGAGGGAAACGGGTCCCGCGTCTTTTGGCGCTTTCGCTAAGTTAATCGGCCTTTGGCTGATCCCCGAAGCTGAACTCCGTCCTCAGTGTGATATGAATGAGTGTTGTTGATTGGGGGGACATATACAAGCGTCCTTCAGGAATTGTTGGTACTGTCAACGGGCTTCCTGGACTACTCTCCAATTCTCTCCTCCAACACTTTCAAAGCAACTTGTCTCCGTCTCTCGGCGGCGTTTCTAGTGTCAGCATCACTATTAGGGAATCCAGTAGCTCTTCTTCCAGCTCTGGCATTACCTTGCTCAATTTCCGATTGGTCAAATCTGCTCACAAGACCAAGCTGGACGCTGACCTCGTAGACTTGGTCGAATATTGGGCTCAAAATTGGAGCCAAGGCATCAGGGAAGAAGTGGATAAGCGAGAAAGTGTCAGAGGCATCACCGTGAATCTTCTGAACCCCAATAACGTCATTCGGTTGTGGAAGCAATGGTTCCACCACATTGGCCTGGAAGAATCTCAAGTAGGTCCAAGAAGTGATGAATCCAATCCATGATGGGATAGCTGGGGTAAGAGATCCAGAAACAACAGAGATAATTGTGAGGACAGTCAATGAGGCCAATGGAACTTGCTTGATTCTAAGGGTTGTGACACCCCTCAGTAAAACAATTGAGTGTTCTGGAATCAATTGCTTGAAAACGACGAGGTAAGAGACCAAGATACAGATGTTGCCATCTACTGGGATATCAAAGAAGTTGATGCCAACGATCAAGTTGATGAATATTAGAGACGCCGATGTGGCTAGGTTAGAAATGGAGCCAACAAGTAAAACGAACTTGATGAGTTCCTTGCTAGACCACGATCTTTCAATGAATTTACCAGCAAAGAACATCACGATGACCGAAACAAAGTATCTCCAGACGTGCATATCCACGAATATGGCCGTCACCACGGTCCAGATGTTGAAGATCGTATGGTTTGGAATCAACTGCAAAGTTGGCACAATGATCTTGTCGGTTTCAATAAGAGTGGCCCCGCCAGCAACGAGTTCCTTGTAAGCCCTGTGTTTGAGGAACTGAAGAAGCAAGGAGCCAACCGTAGTCGCAATCAAAAGCGCCTTAGTTGCCGGTGGCGCGTTTAGGTTGGAAAGATTGAGTTTCGAGGATAGGGACGACATCTTAGTGAAGACGAAGTATCCGATTGCAAATGTTATGAGACCTATTTTGAGGGTGTGCGACGCGGTCGATGTGGGGGACTATGAGGGAATGAATGAGGAAGGCAGTTGGGAGCTTGCTGATATGTCACTGCCTGAGTGAAGATGATAAGACCCTGGAGTCCAAGACGAGCACGTTGACAAACTTTCAGGGATTTTCTTGAAGCACTTGGAAAGGGAGGCTCTTGGTTTAAGTGTCGACTGTGTTGTTGCCAACTAGCTTCGTGTCTTTTTTCATTCCGCGCGCCAGCCATTGAGCTTTTTGGACCGGCCCTCGCTCCCTGCAATATTGAATTCGGACCTGTATTTCTCACTCGAAAGAGAGCGAAAGACTCTTCAGCCCTTGTCATCCAGTGTCTCTACAGTGCGTTGTGAATACCCAGCTTCTTGCCCTCGCTCATCCACTTTCTCTACGTTCTCAGGAAATAGCCCTTTCGGCCCATGTCAGAATCAACACTAGCAGGGGGCTCTTCCGTCGTTTATCCAGAGGGATCTCACAGTGACCACGGAAAGACCAAGACGAGGAAGAGGGCATCGTTTCTCACCGATGAGGAAAAGAAAAAGCACCACATCGAGTCCGAACATAAACGTCGCCAGGCGATTAGAGATGCCTTTCTCAACCTCACGCAAATCGTGCCCGAACTCAGCCCATCCGATTCCCGCTCCGAGCTTCTCGTGCTAACGAGATCGTCCAAGTTTCTGACACAGCTGTATGAAGAGAATGCTGAACTTGTACGAACACTCGAACAACAAGGAATCCAGCTCGATTCCTCCCTCAAGATCGAATACCCCAACGGGGTTCCTCCCACGAAGCTGGAGAGCCCCGACCTCTAGGCACGCTCAGACTGAAATATACGAGTCTTAACCCTCCTTGAAACACTTGTAGTTGCAACTATTGTCTCTATTGAGTCCAGAACACCAGCAAAAACCCTGTATCCAGGTATACCTGGTATGTAAACGTGGCACAGAAGACCCCACCCCCGTCTTGGTCACGAGCGCTGGGACCCCAGGGCAGGTCCGCCTCGCGCCCCTTTCCAAATCGTCCACCAGTAGTTAGTTGATCAACTACAGCTAACGGCCCCCGATAACAACCCATCAAACGCCGCTTGCAAACCAAGCCGACCGTGAACTGAGATGTATTCTGGATTTGGCCAGAGCAACGGCGGCTATGCCCAGCAACCTGGACAGCAGCCGCTGTATTCCCAGCAGACGGGCTACCAACCCCAATTCCAGGGTGGTTATGGACAGTTCCAACAACAACAACAACAGCAGCAGCAAATGCCACCACAGACGAGCTTTGGACAGCCAATGGCTCCTCCAGCGACTTCTTTTGGTATGCAGCAAACCCTGTACCCACAGCAAACAGGGTACATCCAGCCTCAGCAGACCGGATACATCGGTACTCCTCAGTATGGTCTTCAACCACAGGCAACAGGATACACCTCACAACAATTATTGCAGTCTCAACCAACAGGCTTTACTGCTGCTGCTCAGCAGATTGAAAAGAATGAGGACCTTAAGATTCCGAACATTAGACTGTCTTTCATAACCGCTGCTGACCAACAGAAGTTTGAGCAGCTCTTTCGCAGTGCAGTTTCAAAGGGATCCAATGCCATCTCTGATGTCGCCGCGAGGGACATCTTACTCAAATCTGGTTTGCAAGCAACTCAGCTCTCCAGGATTTGGGAATTGTCCGACCTCAACAAGTCTGGGCAGTTGCTCTTCCCGGAATTCTGCTTGTCTCTCCACTTGGTCAACCTTGCATTGAGAGGTCAAAACATTCCATATGAACTTGATTCGAGGATCAGGAAGGAAGTTGAAGGATTCGTCGACGCGATTAACTTCTCCATTCCAGATAACCAGGACTCAAAGCCTAAGACGCCATTTGACAACTTGTCCCAATTGGCTGGTCTTCAACTTCAACAGCCATCTCAGCCGATGCCTCAAATCTCTTTCGGAGGCTATCAATCATTGCAGCCGCAGGTAACTGGATTCCAGTCATTGCAACCACAAATAACTGGCTATCAACCTCTGCAACCACAGAGAACTGGCTTCATTCAGCCACAGGCAACGGGTTACTCTCAGCCATTGATGCCGCAGTCAACAGGTTACTCTCAACCATTGATGTCACAGTCAACAGGTTATCAGCCATTGATGCCACAGGCTACCGGATTCAACCCGCCAGCTTTGCTCCAGGCTCAAAAAACCGGTGTTGGTAATAATTCTTTCTTCCAATCTAGTTTGTTACAGCCGCAAAAGACCGGCTTTCAAAACTTGCAGCAATATGCTACTTATCAGAATCAAGAGTTTATCAAGCCAGCGGAGAAGGCTCAGTTCAGCAAGATCTTCGACACTTATGATTCTAACAGAACTGGTCAACTTAATGGTAAGATTTGTGCTGAAATTTTCAGGAAGTCTGGTTTGAACCGTCAAGAATTGGAAAAGGTATGGAACTTGGTCAACACTGCTGATAGGCCATTCTTGGACAAGGAGGCATTCTCTCTCGGTATGTGGCTTATTTACAAGAAGTTGAATGGTCATGAGTTACCAAAGACTCTGCCGGAAGCATTGTTGCCGAAGAGTACCTCCATCTTGAACGGTGTCAAGGATGCAATGAGGCTCACCACACCCGCATTCTCCAATAAGCCATTTGGCAGTTCCACTTTCAAGAATGACGATAGTGATCTTTTAATCTCCAAGAACAGAAGAGCTACAATAGATAAGGCACCAGAAGTTACTGATATTGAGTTGCTCAAGACTCAGATTGAAGTTCAAAAGGCTACTTTGGAAGGTCTGTCAAGAGAAGGTTCTTCATCTGCACCAGCTTTCAATGGCAATGATTTAAAGGCTATCGAAGATTTGAAGAACCAGATCAGATCTCTTCCAAAACCTGCGGCATCGGATGAAAAGGCAAGATTGAAGGAGAGATTGAACAGCTTGACTTCAAAAGTTCCAGACTTGATTCGTGAGATTTCAAGAATTGATAATGAAATTACCAATTCTAAGATTGAGCTTTATAAGGTCAAGAACCCTTCATCCATTGTGGGTTCAGGTCCAAATGGTGAGGTCACTGAGGCTGATAAAAGAAAAGCTAAGAGCAAGGCTTTGCTTGCGCAAAGAATGGCTGCTTTAACTGGTAAGCCTGTCAATGATCAAAGTACTGACTTTGAAACTCAACAACAGAAGTTCAATGAGGAGGTCTCTAAGGTCAAAGATGACAACAAAAAGAACCAAGGAATCATATATGATATTGAGAAGACCATCAAGGAGTTATCCCAAGGTGCCCAGAGCACTTTGTCTCAGGGTACTGATGGTTTAAGTTACAGAAAGTTCGAATTGGGTGTTGATGTTGAACCTGAAGTTGCCGAGCTTATTAAGGAATTGAGAATATCCAAAACTCCGACACCACAAACTTATTCGCACTCACCGCCGGTCTCTGCACCAGTCTCTGCATCAAAGGCTGCACCTCCACCTGTTGGACCAAAGCCTTCTACCCCAGATATGTATAGTAGTTACAAGACTCCGGAGGAGAAGGCCGCCTACATCAAGGAGCAAGCTAAGAAGAGAATGAACGAGAAGCTGGCAAGGTTCGGGATCCACAGAAGCAGAGACGACTCCACCCCTTCAACTGCAGCAACTACGCCGCCTCCACAACCGGCTCCTGCTGAGCCTGTTGCTGAGCCTGTTGCTAAGACCATTGCTAAGACTGTTGCACCATTGGCACCAGCCTATGCTGCGCATTCAAAGACTGCTCCGCCTCCGCCACCTCCAATCTCAAGAACGCTAACTGTTAAGAAAGAAGATCCAGCTGAAGATGATGATGATGATGATGAAGAGGAGAAAAGGCTTCGTGAACAGCTTGAAGCACTCAAGTTGAAAAAGAAGGCTGAAAAGGAGGCGCGGCTTGCAAAGCTTCACAAGGAGCTTGAAGATGCTGAGAATGATGATGAAGAGGCTTCTGCGCCTTCAAAGGTTCAAACATTTGCACCAAGTCATGCTACTTCAGTGACGAAGGCTGTCGAGCAAACTCCAAAACCAGTGCATCACGATACAAATCCATTTGCCAAAAGTGCACCTGCTGCTTCCACTGAACCAGTTGCCCCTTCTGCGTCTTCCAACAATCCATTTGGAAAGCCGCAGCAACAATTTTTCAAATCTGAACCAGTTCCTGTAGCACCAGCATTTGATCACAGCAAGATTGAAGCACAGAGAAAGGCACAACGTGGTTTGGAGAATGATGATGATGATGGCTGGGGTTCTGATGATGGTAAGGAAGATAGTGATGAAGAACGTCTTCCAAGTCGTCAAGGTGCGGCACAACTAGCTGGAATGTTGTTCTCTGGAATGGGACAGGCGAAAGTGGCCTCTTCTTCTCAAGTCTCCACTCCAAAGGAGGAAAAGCCAACACCTGTTCCAATTGCTGCACCAATCCCATCTGTTTCTTCTGCACCTGCTGCGCCAATTGCTGCACCAATCCCATCAGCTTCTTCTGCGCCTGCCATCCCATCTGTTCAACCAGTTCATCCAGTGGCTGCAACACTTGTATATGCGGCTTCTCCTTCAGACGCAGCTGCACCAGCGGTGGTCCCAGCTTCTACTTCTGCCGCTCCAGTGGCACCGGCTATTCCATCTGCACCAACAGTGATTCCAACTCATCCTCAGTTCTCAGAGACAGAACCTCTTGAACGTGCAATAGAGACATCAGCAGCTCCAGCAGTTCCAGAAGCTCTAGCGCTTCCAGAGAGTCCAGTGCCACGGGCTCCTCCAGTACCACAGGGTATTGCCCCACCAGTTCCGCCAGAAACCATATCTGATGTTACCGTATCTGAATCTATTTCTAGAAATGATTCAGATGAGTTCACGACACCTACTGCATCGTCCCCGGTGCCTGAATCAGAGTCTTTTGCTACCGAGCCTCAGGCTCTTTCTCTACCGCCGGTTCCACAGGGGTCTGCTCCTCCTGTTCCATTAACAGAAGCGCCACCACTCCCTGAGGTTTCTGCACCAGTCACATTCGAATCCATCGCCTCAACGCCTCAAGCCCCAGAAGTGTCTGCCCCTCCAATTCCAGAATTCTCTGTGCCGGAAATCCCACAGGATGCGCTGCCTCCTGTTCCGTCTTCCTCTGCTCCACCACTTCCAGACACATATGTCCCCCCATTACCAGAGAACTCTGCTCCTCCACCTCCGCCACTCCCTGAGGTTTCTGCTCCTCCAGCGCCACCTTTGCCAGCATTTGGCGCCCCTCCAGCGCCGGTTCTACCAGCTGCACCGGCTCCTCAAGCTAGTGCTCCAGCTGCATCCGCTGCAGCTGCAAGCGGCTTGCCGTTCCTTGCGGAGATTCAAAAACGCAGAGATGAGAGGTTCGTTGTTGAGTGAAAAAACTGAAATTGTTGTGTGTACTATTACTAAAAGAATCTTAGACGTTTTCTAGTGAAAATCATAGCTGGTAGGATATAGAAGTTTGTATTTAATGGCAAAGTCAACTCAAAATTGCTTGGATCATTTTATGCCAGTGGTCACTAGGTCTTCAATAGCTGTAGCTTTCAGGTTATGCTGCCAACATGTTGTCAATTGAAAAAAAAGACCCGTTATTTAATCAATTGAGATATGTTTAGCCAAGCTCATCAACGTTATATCTGTGTAGTCCTCTTCAAAGTCATCTGCTGGGCCGGAGAGATCTCTGTAGGCAAAATCTGGGGCCCATGTTTCAACATCAGTGAAGCAAGGTAATGCGTCTGGATCAGGGACAAAGTTACCAAGGTTAACAAACCTTGGAGCCTCATGGATCGTTGGAGACTGGCTTAGCAACTCTCTCTGGTGTTTTGCTTCTCTGAGTCTGTCAAGAACCAAATCGCCGTCGGATGCTATGCTCTTGACGAGAAGAGAGTAGTCATCGCGGGACACTCTCTTCATATCCGTAATCTTTTCCCAAAAGAGATCAATATAAGCGCCAGGTGAAGAGATATCTCTTCCGCTGTTCAACAACTCAGCCTGTTTTATGTATACTTTCTCCATGATTGTCCTTGGAATAAAGCAAAAGATGACCTTATGCTTGATAACCTTGGCGGCAACCGCCTTACGTATCTCGTGCGGCATGAAGTAGGGATTGTAGCGGCCAACACGGATACACATCGTTCCCGGCTCATGGTATGCAATGATTGCTTCGGTTGGAGCCATGTTTTTCGGTTCTTAAAGTACGGTGAAGGTGCTTGTGAGAAGTTGTCTCTATCACGGCGGCTAATGCTTCTTGAAAGTTAGCGGGCGGTAAGTGGTGTCTGAGCTCGCGTGCTTTGTTGTGGTTTGTCTTAATAACTTCGAAGTGTATGCAGTTTATTTCTCCCAATCTACTAACGGTACCCTTCGTTAATAGAATCTTCCTCTGACACACTTCCTGGTGGTTATGGGAGCATCTAGCGCTACAAAGGGAAGAGAGGGAAGAGAGGACTTGTTGCATGTAGGCGCGCGCGCAGAGGCGCGCGCAGAAAGTGGTACAGAGAGAGGTAGGGTCCCTCCTCCAACAAATAGTAGCTGGGACCCCCAGGTGCCTACTCACCGGTGGTCAATCTCCTTGACCTAGTTTTCTAATGGTTAAAGTGGCATCTGACATTCCAATTCGCCTGATAAATGACTGTTCCGGCCTGCTTGTGAGCTGACTTCGATGGCGATGGAGAGAGGAAATGCACCAGGGATCGCAATCTTGCTTCCGATGTTTCGGTGTCCGGGTGTTTTTGCAGCTATTTGAAGGAAGACTTTATGAAATGGTAGGAGCAACAGCAGAGCTTCCCGATCGTTAGATTTGTGTGAGGGCCCCTGCTGCAGGAGACAACGTGGGCCACTTCACAATTACAACAGCACATGATCAGCAATTAGACCCCCTTTTGGGACATTTGCGGATCGGAAACGAGCTATTTGATGCTGTAAATAGCGAGTATGCACCTGCTGCTCGGGATAAATGGACTCTTTTTCGGAGAGGGGGGGTCAATTAAGGGCACATGTCTGGGCTTAACACACCAGTCCGCCGCCTCAACTTAGCCGAGCACAGAGTTAGGTATCGTGAGCTATAAAGAGGCCCCCTCATGCACCCCCGGGCCCCCCCCCCCCTCT
>JAKTVL010000059.1:0-69617 GCA_030557175.1 Petasospora japonica
TAGCGATCTGTATTTGGAGGAGGCTGAAGCGTTCTTCTGTCGGGCACCCAGAGGCACTGCCAACCCATAAGCCACCTTCCTGCAGGGCTACGGATCCGTTGGAGTTGTGCTGGGAGAGTGAGCGAGGCTGCTAAAGGCTAGCAATTGAATTGTCTCATAGGTGCCCCCACCCCCTCTCCGTGCACACGAGCCGTCCACGTTCGTCAAGAAGGCTACCGGAGCAACCCCCGCAAATACGCAGCACAGCAAACCACAACACACTACACAATGTCAGACAGACTCGAAGCAGACCCAGTAGCACACAGCGTCGCTGCAGGTATTGGCGGCGCCCTCTCGATGGCGGTCACGTACCCGCTTGTGACGCTGTCGACGCTGGCGCAGACCAAGTCGCAGAAGAGTGTTGACCAGCAGCAGTTGGAGAGCACGGACGAGGAGCAGAGCGAGAGTGTTCTCAAAGACAAACGGGGTAGCAAGGTGTCAACCCTGGCGGCGGCACGCTACCTGCTGAAGCACGAGGGGATCCTGGGGTTCTATTCGGGGCTTGAAAGTGCCATCTATGGCGTGGTGCTCAACAACGTTGTCTACTACTACTTTTATGAAGCGTTGGCCAAACAGATCATTAAGAGCCGTGTTGAGGCCATGCGGATACTGTCGCCGTTGGAGAGCATTGTGACAGGAGCTATTGCCGGATCTATCACTGTCTTTTCGACCAACCCTATCTGGGTCGCCAACACGCGTATCACAGTCAAGGGGAACAGCCGTCAATCCACCCTGGCTACTCTTTTGGAAATTGTCAAGAAGGATGGTGTCGGCGCACTCTTCTCTGGTGTTCTTCCGGCCCTGATTCTCGTTCTCAACCCAATAATCCAGTACACCATCTTTGAACAGCTCAAGAACTTCATCAACAAGAGAAAACCTGGATCACTGACGTCTACTCACGCCTTCTTCATTGGTGCTATTGGTAAGCTGATTGCTACCGGCTCCACGTACCCATACATCACCCTCAAGGCTCGTATGCACTTGAAGAATGAAGACGGTGAACGTCCAACTACTATTGCAGGATGGGTCAAGGAGATCTATACAAAGGAGGGAATCAGAGGGTTCTACAATGGTATTAGCGTGAAGCTCTCCCAAAGTGTCCTTACTGCCGCCTTCTTGTTCTTCTTCAAGGAGGAACTCACCACGTTGGCCATCAAACTTCTGAAGTTGGCCCGGCGTAATAAGCGGCTACACTCTTCACGACAGTGAGAGTTACGAACAGTGATAGCATTTTTACTCAATTATACTTTTTCTCACAACTTTACTCACACGCTTCAATTTCCTCTATCTGAATATGTAATAATGCATTGGTTTATATGGACAAATGATCTAAAAAGTTTTCTTCAGGAATTCGTACGTGAAGAAGATGCAGGCGTTGGACGGGACAGCACGAATCAACGTGATGCCTAATCCCCTGTAAAATGACTTGATGCCTCCGTGCTTGTAAATAGTGCGCGTAGCTTGAGAGAAAGTCATTGGTTTCTGGTGTGGATTAACAATGCTGCCTGTTTGCATAGTGCTCTTAATGGTGTCCGCTGGGAAAAGAGACAAGTTGTATCCAATACCGGCGGATGCACCACTCACCAGCAGTTCAGGAACGGTATTTGTATCTTCGGGAAGAGAAGGACGTCCCAATCTCCATTCCCTCAAGTTCAATGAGACCAACTCGTAAACGCCAAACCACGATGCAGATCCACCACACTCACGTAAAAGCGTACCTGTTTGACCGAACCAGAATCCTTTAAAGCCTCCAGTACGCCAAACGTCCTGAATATGTCCAAGGACCGTCGTTGATTGTCCGGAGTATACAGTTTGTACTTGCATTTTACACTTGATCAGCTCAATCGGAGTCAATACAAAGGACGCAACAAGACCGGAAATTCCACCACAAACCACTAAATAAGGCAACGGTAAGCTGTCCTTAGTTTGAAGAACGTACCCCTTAAAGAAATTCTGCGCAACTCCATAAGTGAAGAAGAGCGTAGCATTTTCGGCAGCTGCGCCAACGATGGGTGAAGAGATACCTCTGTAGAAACCAGAAATGCCTTCGCTCTTGAATGTCTTCCGAATACAATCCACAGCTCCCTTGTAAATCAGAGGTTGGCCGTGAGGCTGTGACTGAAGTCTCACTTTCACCGTGTCAAATGGGTATTCAATCGTCTTTCCAACACATCCAGAGAGCTGTTCCACAACTGATATTAGTCACATGCCTTTGTGGGGGAAGAGCCTTCGGATATAGGCCAAATAAAGGCCTGAAAGGGCATACATACCGAGCCAAAAAGAAGGTCCTTCAGACTATCAGTAGTACTCTGTGAGCCATCAGCCATCAGATCTACGACAGAGCAGCAACTGTGTCAGGTTGGAGAACTTGTCAAAGAGATCTCAGAGACATTTCTTAATCTCCTGTGGCGCGGCAAATTCGAAAGTTTCCTCGAACTGGTTCGATATGTGGCCCTTAACAGGTCATCGCGAACATTTTCATCAGAAGCTTCTGGAAGGGCACTAGCTTCAGCGTATATATAAATAAAAGCTCACTTGAAGCGACTGAATCGTGGTCACTTCAGCAACTGCTTGAAACGCTCAGTGTAAGCATTACGAATATGGACAAATTATTGAACTGGTCTCTCGCGCAGAATGACCCGGAAACTGCGAAGAAGGTTGGCGCCCCAGACCCAGAGCTGCTTGCTAAGCTCTTTGGCGCCGCTGATGATCCAACACTCATGAAAGAGGCGGTCATTGTGCTCGAAGACCCTCAATCAGACCGTGATTCCAAGCTCACTGCCTTTGAGAACTTTGAGATGCTTATTGAGAATTTGGATAACGCAAACAACATTGAAAACATGAAGCTTTGGGAGGCCATCATTAAGCAACTCCACTCCGATGATGAAGAGTTCCAACAGTACGGTGCCTCAATCATCGGCACCGCCGTTCAGAACAACGAGAAGGCTCAAACGGACTTCACACAGTACAGACATGGTGTTGAGAGACTCGTAACTTTAGCGAAGCAGGCCGCACCAAGACAGAAGGCTCTCTATGCCCTTTCCAACCTGATTAGAAACCATCTCAGGGGATATGAGCTCTTCGACGAATTCCATGGTTGGGATCTTATAGGGCCACTTGTTTCAGATGACACAGTTAGCGAGAAGATTAAGCTGAGAAGTTTAAGTCTCCTCAGTTCGATTCTGAGTGTTGGTTCCAAGGAGGATATTTGGAAACACATCAGAGATTATGGAATCGTTATAAAGCTCTTATCGTTGATCAAGAAGGACGGAAACATTTCTCTCATTGACAAGTCTCTCAGCATTGTGGTTGATCTCATTAAAGGTGGATACAAGTTCAGTGACGAAGAGCTCCCTGTTATTAAGGACAAGGTCGCCCTGATCGAGGCAGACTTGATGGATGTGATAAATTTGGACGATTTCCAAGTGTTAAAGCAAGTACTCAGTTGATGCCGAACCACAGTGAAGGACTGAATTACTAATGCCTAATTTCTGTTAGATCATTCAACAAGATTCAATTCATCAAGCAGATGAAAAAAAAGTGATGACATTCCATGACAATGAAAACAAAACTCCTGTATATTAATTAATACCCGAAAAGGAAGGCGAAAGCGTCGCACTTCGATTTTCCTTTAATAGATCGATCTAATCGTGCAACAATTCCGTTTCATCCATAGTCTTCAAAAATCTGACGATAACACTTTCAACATTACTGTTCATGAGTGTTTTCCCATCGTTTCCATCAGGTAACCTGCCTCTTTGCACGCAGTCAAACAAACTTCTTAAAGTTGGACAAACATCAACAACTCTTTGGACACGAGCCTCCGTCATGAACTTGAACTGCAGTAACATTTGGAAATAAATATCTTTGGTGGTATTTCCTGATTTGATGGCCCCTATGTTTGCAAACTCTGGGTTTCTCTCCAGTTTATCATATCGTGAGGATGCAATCGCATAAGTAAAAGATTTCAACCAGACTGCAGTTTCATGTTCATTCTTAGTGGGGAAAATCTTGAATCCATTCACTTGTAGTTCAGAAATAGTATCTTCTAGCTCACTTAGTGAAACATCTGGCCTGCTTGACTTCTTCCTTCTCTTATTCTGCGTGGAATTAGACAGATCTTCACCGGCAATTTGCGCCCTCACCTTATCAGTGTACACCTTGTTCTCTTTATTCCTCAGCTTGGCAACCAATTGATCGTACCCAACGATAATAATTATAAAGTTCTCAAACTCCGAATGCTCTCTTCTCAACTTCGTGAATGTTGTGAGCAAGGGTTCCACCGCCATCATAGACAAGAAATCACTTGAGGGAAAGATAAAACAACACTTCTTTTCGTTAATGACATGAGGGTGACTTGGCTTGAATAAATCAGTAGATGGATCATATTCAGAGGTTACTCTCCTCTCCCAATGAACAAAGCTGCCCGTCTTGTCCGATTCTCTTATCTCAATACCATCAAGTTCGGATTCACTATTCTTCTTACGAATTGAGTCCAGGATGGGTTTAGGTATATCGATGATCATTTCAGCAAGTAATTCATCTTTAGTACGATTTACCTTGTTTGCAGCTTTGAACATCTTTCTATCATTCTTTTGCATCTCCTTAGCAGCCTTTGCTTGTGCTCTTGCCTCTTTGGTAGTTGTAGTGGCTGTCTTGCTTCTCTTCGCAGGTCTTTGAGTGGCTGTCGAATGAGATGGTTGTGAATGGGTCGACTGTACAGGAATGAAATCAGCATCTTTATCACTGGCGACTGAGCTATACTCGGGAAATAGTGTTGATGCGTTGTTTGATGTCAATTGACGAGGACCCTCAATGATTCTTGCAGTCATATAGGAAGCTGCCGCCGGCGCCTCTTGAAGCTGAGGTAAAGCTGAACGTTCAGGGGAACTTCTTAAAGCAGATAAAATATGGGTATTTCTCCTTTGTTCTTCATGGCGTTTGTTGCAAGTATCTTCACGTATTACTTTATCTTTGGTGAATTTTGGGTCAGAAGCTGGCTGGGACTTCAACTTCTCTATCGATACCAAAGGCTCAACTTTACCCTTTGATAGTATTATTTCACCAATTGAAGAGGAATGGTCTGCTTGCCTCTCATAAACATCAGCTATTGGAGAGCTTGGAAGAATTATATTGCGAACCTGGATCCCCTCGTCCTCATCAGCGCGGACGGGCATCTGGTCGCCAGTGCTTTTACCGCCTGACGCTTTGATCGTAGAGGTTTCAGGGACAAAGAGGGAGTTGTACCCGCCCTTCTGTGGTGTCTGAACAATGGAGTCACGAGACGATTCCAAGGTCTGTACGAGGTTCCTCAACTCCAAGGTGGAAATTTTTGCAGGTGGCTTGGATCCAAGATTGTCGTACTTCCGTGGCGGACTGATTCCAGACAATGTCCTTTCCTTATATGACGGTGGAGACGGGCCAGACCAGCGGATGTCCTTACTGATATAGCCACCTTTTACCGGTTGAACAGAATTTGACGGCACTGATAATAAGTTTGAATGCTTAACTGATGGCCTGAGAGGACTATCTGAGATACTGAAATCGTCTACACCATCAGAGTCCATCAAGAGTCGTTGCAAGGCGTTGGGTCCGCTTTGTCGTACTTGCGCAACGCGCTTAGGAGAACTGGACTCGATCAAGATAGCGTCGTATGTTTCATCGATATCAACCGTGTCCACTCTCTGCGGTTTATGTGGCGCCTGAGTTGAGGCCTGTAGCGGAGGGTCATCGTTAGAGAGACTGTGGGCGGCTGATTAGTATACAGGCTTCCAGACAGGTCAAGATGCAAAGCTCACATACATTTCGACGACTTCATCATCTGAAAAGATCACGATGGGACCAGCCATCTTCTGCAGCATAAGTCCCGAGACTCTTTCAGTCTCTGCGATGGCGCTGATACCTCTTCTCTAGAGGCTCTATGTTTTGTGTGTGTTTGTTTTCTTTTGGCCCCGAACGCGAACTTGACGCGTCGTACGTACATCATCTCTTGCTCTGTATATAAACCGCAGAGTACAATAGGGTAACATCAACAGAGGAGTGTAATTTTACAAAGTACAGAGAGACAACAAAAAAGGGAGCCATGAGCATGCTCCTCAAGCTAGTACACAATCGGAAGTAATCATAAAAAAATACAACAATGCCCGACAAGCGGGGGGCAATGTGGAACCAAAAACAATGTGGGAGAGATCCCAGTACTTGTTAGATAACAAAAAGACGGAAGCAAAGAGCAATATGAGGCGTGTTTACTCGTGGGAGGACTGGTAGTTGGCCTTCTCCTGCTCGTATCTCTTCTTGTCAGCCTCAGCCTTAGCCTCATATGGGGCCTTCTCGTCTGCAGTAAGCGCTTTCCACTTCTCACCGAGGAGCTTGCCGACACCACCGAAGGAGATACCTGGGTTCTCGGCACGGACAATGTCTCTGTTGTCGTTAGCAAAGAACATGTAGGCAGAGAGGGATCTCTTTGGGGCGTTTGGATCTGTAGTGCTGCTGTTAGTATATTCCGTAGCCACGCGTCCGTGTAAACATAAACAACAGCATGGGCCGGACCAGGGAGAGGGGGGTGGGTCCACACCACAATGGCGAGCTTCCTTACCCTCTCCCCTGCCGCTGCCGATACGCACCCTTCTTCTTTCTCTGGGTTCTGGCCTTTCTCTGGACACCGGACATTGTGATGCTGTAGCTGTGTTAGTATCTCTTCGCAGCGTTGAGGTAAAGAGAGAGAAGCAGGGCAAGCGCGCCCGCAAAAATAAGTGCGCCGGCCCAGGTGCCCCGAGAAACAACGCGTGTGCACCGCGCCCGCAAAGGAGCCAAAACAAAACAAAACAAAACAAAACAAAACACACACTCGCACACACATCCAGACACCGCGGCCGGCCGCCGGCAGGCGCCGGCGCCAGGCGACCACAACTTCACCACCAATCAGTGGCAGCCGGGTGGGCGCCAAACGAGGGCCCCCCAAAACGTTGGGGAGAGAGGGTGGAACAGGCGGCAAACGGGCACCAATTGGGCGGCAAACGAATCTGGCGAGGCCGCCCGGGGCGTGTCCTATGCGGTGTGTGTGTATTCCGTGAACTGGCTTCCCCAGATTTCAGTCTGGGTAACGCCGCGTGAGGCCCTCTCCCAGGCGCCCACCAGCGCAGCAATTGACCCCCGTCGTCCGCAACCGTCAACAACCAGCTGGAACAGGCCTGGACGGCCGCCACTCGTTACAGGATTCAAAAGGCCGGCTCTGGTGGCATGTCCGTGGCTGTTGCGCCTGTGCGCGTTGCTCTGCACTCTCTTCCATGACCCGCGAATACTCACATACAATTTTTTGTTAGTGGTGCTTCTATGGGCCAGGTGCAGTTGTAGGGGGAAAAGGCTGTGAGGCCTTACAAAGGGCGCTTTTTCTATGGTGGTGAGCGTAGGCGTTGCGGGCGGGGTGCGCGAATTGAGGCCGGGTAACGTGAAGCCGCGAAGCGCATGTCACGTGAGATATCACGTGATCCTTCCCTTTTTGGAAGGATGGGGGGATTTATATATAAGTGTATAAGCATGAGCCTCAACAATGGAGGGCCCAGAGTCATACAGCGCTGCGCTTTGTTGCGGCATGCACGAGCTGTAGGAGGCTTCTTATAGGTATACTGGTCTCGGAGGGTAGACCTGTGTGGCCTTCACATCAGCGCCCAAAGCGGCCACGACTCCGTCGTCAATACAGCTGTCAGGTTAAGAAGAGCTTTATTACTAAATACACGGCACCTAGAACCTTTACAGCAGCTCCGAGGGGATAGGTGGATGTTCTAAGGCTGCTGCTGCACGGGCACAATAGGTGCACTCTCTCATTCTCTCTTTACATCTCCAAGGGGGTCAAATTTCATCGTCATGGTCATTACTCTTATTCTTAGTGGTTAGTCTTTGTAAATTTCTCATATTGTGGCATTCTCTCAGGAGCAAACCCTTGTGCCTGGACAAACTGCACATAATGTTAGTTTCAGGGAGACGGAAAAAAAAACACCCCGTTCAGGGAATGGCGTTGCAACTCACAGTTCCTATCTTCACATTGGCCTTGAAATATTTCGCCACGCATCTATCGATGCACACAGCTTCACCCTTTGTAAGCTCGGATTCGCCATATTCCTCCGGAATGCACTTCTTGTTGCATGTTCGAAGCATCCTTCAAATACAGGTTAATATTATTCATTTGCTGAAAGAGGAAAGAGTAGCGGTAAAAAAACCCTCATCGGCAACATACGTGTTGAAGGTTGTGTTCATCGCCTCAAACTGAATTTCCGCAAGCTTAATCTTTTCAGGATCGGCCTCCTGGCTCATTGTCACGGAATTCAGTATGTACGACATCTCTGCATATATATTGAGATGCGTTCAGGAGCTTTTAGAGGAAAGGGAGTTTGTCGAGTTGGATGCTAAATAAGTCTGTTTGCCTGATGCCTATGTGTGTGTGTGCGTGTTTTTTTTTTTTTTTTTTTAGATTTTCTTTCTCGTCATTCTCTATCTGCGTAGTTCCAAAATTTTGGAGTCACTCCAGTCTCGTGTTAACACGCAACAAGGACACTGGCAGAGCTAATTGAACGCATTCAACATCGCTCAGGTATTCGATCTAGCTCGTGAAACATGCATGTCCTGGTAAGTAACTCCTTCGTTGGTCTTTGAAAACGAGCTGGTTATGCCCTTCAATGTTGATCGTCTGAACCGCCACAGTTTTTGTAAAATCAACTAACACACTTTTAAGCTCACCAATGACGACGGTCCACTCAACGATGAGGCTTCTCCATATGTGAAATTTCTCGTGGACTACATTCAACAGAATACCGACTGGGACCTCTCCATTGTGGTGCCTGATCAACAAAGATCTTGGATCGGAAAGGCTCATCTTGCCAGAAAGGACCTTACCGCCACCTTTATCTATCCAAATGACCCTTCTTCAAACTCCTTCCTCGGCCCATTCCTTGAGCAACAACCAGAGCTAGCCAAGAAGTACACCGAGTGGGCTCTTATCGACGGCACACCAGCCAGTTGTGCAGATATCGGTTGTAACCACCTTTACAAAGAAAAAGGCCCAGTTGACTTAGTTATCAGTGGTCCAAACTTTGGAAGAAACACTACAGCTGTCTACATCACATCTTCGGGTACCGTGGGTGCCAGTATGGAAGCTGCTCTCGGTGGCGTGAAATCAGTGGCAGTCAGTTATGGCTTTGATGATCCAATCATGACCGATGACCAGAAATCGCTTGTTGCTGAAGCTGCAAAGATCACGGCAAAGCTTGTTGATCATCTCTATAAGAACTGGAACAAATCTGTGGACCTCTACACTGTTAACATTCCACTCGTTCAGAGTTTAAAGCTTGGTGAGACAAAGATTGAATATGCTCCGATTTTGGAGAACAGATGGAACACTATTTTCGAGGCCAGAACCCCAAATACAGTTGATTCTGAGATTGATATTGTTGATGGTTCATCAGCAAAGATTCAATTCAAGTGGAAGCCGAACTTCCATGCCGTCCATGAGTCAATTGTTAAGTCTGAGGCCGATGGTATCCACAATGACGGTCTTGTCATCAACAAGGGAAACATCAGGTATGTCTTATCTTCATTTAACCAGAAACAAGGAATATACTAACTTATTAATAGCGTCACTCCCCTTAAGGCTATTTTCAAGGACGTTGCTCTCACTGGTGAGATTAAGCTTGAGTAAGTTGAACTGCTCGCTATACGTTTTCAGTCTTCATAGATCACAAAGATATTGTTATTCCACAGACCACAGGCGTATTGTATCTTTCCCTCTGTTCTAGCTATTAACAGACATTCATAGTCAAGAGACGGAATGCTCCACTATAGGCAGTATTTACCTCTCTATCGATCACAACTCATACATTTACCCAGCGCTATCAAAGGCCATCACAAGACATCTTCCTAAGGTCACAATGACCGATGAGCTCACCAAATCGAAAACATTCCAATATGGAGAGTATGAGGAATTGGATTTTGATAGAATCCACATTGATGATGATTACCTTGTAAATTCATACATCTACCGTAAGGCCCTCATCAGAAAGCACTACTTGGCACACACCATCCACTCCTACGTTGTCAAGCACCCAGAATCTTCGTTAAAAAAGGCATTTCCAGAAACATACCAATTAGAGGTGGACTATGCTGAATTCTTGGAGGACTCTCTTGATGAAGCTTATGAACTTCGTGAGGAGATTGCAAGCGGTGAGAAGACGTGGATTTTAAAGCCTAGTATGAGTGATCGTGCCCAAGGTATTCGTCTTTTCCGTACAATAGACCAATTACAAGCCATCTTTGATTCCTTTGAAGAAGATGCAACTGATGATGAAGGTGAGGAGTGCTCCGAAGGAAACCATGGCGTGATTACATCACAGTTAAGACACTTCGTGGTTCAAGAGTACCAGGACAGTCCACTGTTGTTGGACGAGTACGACAGGAAGAAGTTCCACTTCAGAGTCTATGTTCTGTCAAATGGCTCTATTGAAGTGTTTGTATACAAGAGAATCTTGACACTCTTTGCATTGACTCGGTACTCAAAGCCTGCCGAAGAAGAGGAGGCCATTGAGATGTTTGGACATTTGACAAACACATGTCTCCAAGGTGAAGAGGCTGCTCTGAAGAACATGTCAGTTGTAGAGTTCGCAGATTTGAAAGGAATTTCTGATTCTGACAAGAAGAATATCTTCGATCAAATTTGTGATGTGGTTGGAGAAGTGTTCAAGGCTGCTGTGAGCGTGGACAAAATGAACTTCCAACCATTGAAGAACGCATTTGAGATCTACGGCTTGGATTTCCTCGTTAACGATGATTTGAGCATCAAACTCCTTGAAATTAATGCCTACCCAGATTTCAAACAGACTGGAGACGATCTGAAGTCCTTGATTTATGATCTGTTTGATGCGGTGGTGGAACGCAGTGTTGTTCCTTTCTTTGGCGGTGAAGTGAGGGATAACAAACTCTTGGTAAAAGTCCTAGACCAAAACACTGACGGCTGGTAACCCATCACGAATATTTACAATTTACCATTTAATAAAAGCATTTGTGGTTTTGCATCATTGAGAGTCATGTCATTATTCGTACTGTACATAAGAAAGTAATTAGTTAGCCCTTCTTCTTCCCCTTCTCCCAGTAGGAATAGGCGTAGTAGTTCCATTACTTGGTGATGTTGATCCGCCATTTGATTCCGAAGCTTTGGCTTCTCTCTCAGCCTGTGCAGCCTTTGCAATTGCTTCTCTTTCAGCAACGTATATATCACTCTCATCAGGGTCACCGTTCATTTCTCTGCCCCACGCATAAAGTTTCTCTTTAACATACTGGGCCCTTGACAAGCCATTTCTAACATTTGTTAGTTGAGAAATAAACTCTTCCATTCTCTGAACGGCGAGTTGTGAAAGCTCTCTAGCATCTTTAGCTTCTTCGGCGGTGAGACCTTGGTTTGGATCAACTTTCATTTTTGGAAGGGCAAAGAAAGTATCAGCCTCATCTATGACCGCCTTTCTTGTTATTCTTTTGTCCTTTATCTTTTCAGCATCTTTTTCATTTTCCTCAGCCATCTGTTTCAACTGATGATCATATTGGGGTATGGCAAGACCATCTTCAAGGAGAAGACTAGAGTCTTCGCCTAAGAAAAGGTCTAGGAGCTGAGAAATCTGATTCACTGTGTTCTGCTCCTTCTCAATCATTTCAATGGACTGTTGAGCGTAATATTTTAGGACGTTGCTGGTATATGTTCTTGAAACGCTCTCTCTTCTTGACAGCTCCGATGGGTGCCCAATAGGTCTCAAAATCTCCTCGAGGTCAATATCAAAGTATGGGTCATCTTCAGAGCCTGAAGCTTCATAATCCGGATCTTCGTAAATGTATGTGTCAAGCCTTCTTCTTTTGAAAACAGTTCTGGTTGATCTATTGTAATCCACAGGCTCGGCTTTCTCAATATCGTTGTTGTAGCCATCTATGCGGTCTCTGTGGACAAACTCGGCACCAAGTTTGAGCTTGTTACCTCTGTTACTGTGGTCCCCATCAATGGCACCACTATCTGCAGTAAATTTGGGTGTTCCTTTCTTGATCTTGCCGACGAATTCGCTGTTGATTTGTTAGTCCTCGGCGAGGGAGGTGAAAGAGGTGGGGGGCATTCTTGCCCATACTCACTAGACGAGGTCGGCTGCCTCCTGCTTGGTCAGCTCAGACATGCTTGTATCTCAACTCTCTTCGCTTTAGTGAATTGTCCCCCAAATAGAACAACGTATTGTTCTTCTGGTCGGTAGCTTGCTACGGTGGCTCCTCAACAAAAGTTCATGGCTCCAACCTGCCTGGTTTTTTGGATCGATATTGTTCTGCTTTGCGTGTGCAAACCGATTAGTCACGTGTTGGTTTGGGACGCATAGCTGCTGACGCGAAATTTGGTGGGAACGCGTCCCAGTCGAAATAAGACGCGTAAATCGCGTTGAAAATTCGTTCCAGCAGTCTTCACTACTTAATCTAGGACGGTTTACTATTCACAGAAAGGCATAATACATATATACACTCGCAATGCTTGAAGCAAAATTCGAAAAGGCCGCCATTTTCAAGAAGGTAAGTCTCTCTTTCCTCTTTATTCATGGGAACTCACTTCAACTGAAGGTTTGCTCTATGGCAAGAAACGGAAACTAATCCCAACGACAGGTTATTGAAGCATTCAAGGATACCGTCCAACTTTGTAACTTCAATTGTTCTGAACACGGCATCACTGTCCAGGCTGTTGATGACTCTCGTGTTCTTTTAGTCTCTTTGCTTATCAGTGACGATGCCTTCGCCACCTACAGATGTGATCGTGATGTGACATTGGGTATTGACCTTTCCTCTCTTTCTAAGGTGCTGAAGTGTGGTAACAGTTCTGATTCTTTGACACTGATCACCGAGGATAACCCAGATCACATCCTTGTTGTCTTTGAGGATACACAGAAGGACAGAATGTCCGAGTACAAGCTCAAGTTGTTAAACATCGAGTCTGATTTCCTGGATATTGAAGATATGGACTACGACTCTGTCATTACTCTTCCATCAGGTGACTTTCAGAAGATTGCTAGAGACTTGTCT
The DNA here is from genome assembly GCA_030557175.1 of Petasospora japonica. Taxonomy (NCBI): domain Eukaryota; kingdom Fungi; phylum Ascomycota; class Saccharomycetes; order Phaffomycetales; family Wickerhamomycetaceae; genus Petasospora; species Petasospora japonica. The sequence goes on from JAKTVL010000059.1 coordinate 13,123, forward strand.
CAGCTTTCTGATTCTCTGACTGTACTCGTCACTAAGGATACCGTCAAGTTTGAGGCTGATGGTGATATTGGTTCCGGTAGTGTTATTGTTAAGCCTGTTACTAACATGGAAAACCCAGACGAGAGCGTGAAGGTTGAGCTTTCCAAGGCTGTGAACTTGACTTTTGGCTTGAAATATCTTCTTGACGTCATTAAGGGCTCTTCGCTTTCCTCAACCATCACCATCAAATTGGCTGACAAAACTCCTGCGTTGTTCGAGTACAAGATGCCAGATGGATACCTCCGCTTCTACTTGGCTCCAAAGTTCGAGGAGGATGACTAAAGTGTCTAGGTTTTAATGGTTGCAGGTTCTTCTATAATGCTTCGTGCTTCATGTAGATGCTAATTGGCGTGGATTAATTGGTCATTAGAGGCGTAACTAACGTCGAGTTTCATCCAATATGGTCAGAATTACTCTGTCACTTGAAGCTCAGGGTCCAGAGGCTCCAGGAAACCTGCACGTATGGTGGATTTCTCCGTGATAGGAAGGATGAGTCGATATGCATCATGCTGGTTAAGATAATATCTGTAGAGCCTCTTGATTCTTAAAAAGCCCATGCTTTCGTATAACGAGATGGCTGCAATGTTCACTGCTTCTGTTTCAAGCATGATCTCATCACTTCCACACTTAATCATCTCCTGTGTTGCGCTCCTCACGAGTTTCTTCGCTATTCCCCGTCCTCTGAAAGCTTTCTTAACAGCGAGCATTCCAATATATCCACGCATCCGAGAGTTTCTGTGGGGCTCCAGTTTGCATATTATTACACCCACTGTGACGTTCTCAATTTTAGCCAAGTAGCAGAGATTTGGCCACTGGTTGAGGAAAAAGCGATAGACATATATGGAGTATGGTTCCGAAAGATCATCACTGATCAAAGACTTAATAGCGTTGAAGTCATCCTCATTCTCAATTTGAAGTTGATGGTATGAGACTTCTTCGTTGGACATGCTGAGAGTTGGTATGAGGAATCGCTTCCCCTGGTGAAGAGTGATTACTAGCGTGTATGACAACAGCTAACTCGACACTTTTGGTGGAAATTGACTGCCATTCACCGTCGTGCCAATCAGCTTTTGCGATGTGCGGGTGTTTGGCGTGCGCTTACCGCCCTCTTTTATCAGCTGCGCCTTATAGACAGCGCTAAGCGAGCTTGCCAAATTATACTTGAACGAGGCCTTCAGCGGCTCGATTACAATAAAGCGCTGCGGTTCCTATATACCTCGGCTTCAATCCCTTGTGCCTGCAACTGCATCAGCCTTCCTCTAGGTCCACATCCGCTTCACGAGATTCTGATTTACTGGCAGGCCACAGGTCATCTCATATGACACATAGCATTTGCCACGCTACACAATGAACGACAACAATATAACGGTATTCCATGCTCACACAGGTATCAAGGTACGAGTCAACAGGTACTATTTCCTCTCGTTGGATGAGCTTAAGCGCTTCTGCTCCTCACAGTTCGGCATTCCATCACAACAACTTTTCCTTCTCTCCTCATATGGCCACAAGCTGAAATCGTCCTCCTTAGAGCACATTGACGAAGTGTACATCTACGATAAAAACTTGTTTTCCATTGACAATGTTCAGAGTATACAGCGGTATATTCTCTCAAACTATTCGGAGACGTTTGACAATCTCATACACCCTATCAGCTCGCCACTTCACGATATTGATTTGGAGCGCCTGGCGACAGCAAAGAATTCACGGCAAATGATAAGCTTTCTCACAACAAACCTCGGGTGGGTTGCAGCTATCGAATCCGATGCAAATCTCTTTCTTAGTAAGCTTATTGATCTCAGAGATAGAGTTTTTGTCTTATTCAAAAGTCTAAAAGTGGCGAATCTTTATATCGAAAACTACTGCTCTGAGGTAAAAAAAAGTTATGATGCATCCTTAGATTTTCTTTCCGACTTACAGAAACAAACCATTGCGTTGAAGTGGAAGGAAAATTATGATCAACTCAGATTAATCAAGACATTGGAAGGACTGCCCTTATCTGAGATGATTAACGAGACTCAAATGAAGAGCGATTCTTCTGAATGCCTTGCTCTTAACGAGCAGTTGAACAAGGAGCTCATAGCGCAACGGACTCCAATTGCATCAAGTAATACAACCAAGGCCAAAGTTGAACAAGAGCTCAGTGTTTTGGAGGCAGAGACGACAAATATTCTTGGAGATGCTGAGCCTGAAGAGTGGTTGAATGAATTAAAGCTATTGAGTGATAAAGTCAAGAATGACACAAAACATCTTCTTCACCAGAGCAAAGATCATGTTGATGAACTTGCTATTGGCGTCATTATGGATACCTTTCAGCTACATAAAACCGAGTTTGTCCCAAACATATATGATTTATCCCTTTCTCTCTTCAAAACGTTTTCGTCATACAAGGATTTATTCAGCCGTATGCAGATCTCACTGTCTTCATTTCTTCAAAGGCTTTCCCAATCGCAAGCAGACATGGTTATCTTGCGAGAGCGTTTGAAATCTACTACCCAAGGCATAGAAAGAGTGCAAGAGCTTGAATCACACCTCGCACGTACTGTGGATTTGCCTTTGCTCTATGGATTGTACATCATTGAGGGTATCAGAAGAGCAGAATGGCTCAATTCTATGAAATTACAAAGCGCAAAAGTAAATGAGAATTTTGCAGCTGTTAGAGAGAAAGAAATTAAGACTAGAAGCAATTGGGTAAAGAACTATGGAGATATTTTGAAATTGCTCAAAAAGGATATTTCGGATTTTAACAGTGAGAGTCTTGCCAGTTTTGATTTGAATGTGAATGAGAATACGTACCAAATTAGACAGGCTTCATTTTCTTATGATGATATTTCACAGTATATCCAGCAATTGGAGCAAGCTCAATGTGATCAAGAACAAATTAACGTTCTTGTTAAGGCTTCTAATGAACTCCCTCTCAGGTTGTCCAAGGCAGTCCCTGCCTCTTCCAACTTTGGTGCAAAAATTGAGCCAAGGGATTCAGTCATTAAAGGTTACCAGGGCCGTATCAAGAAGCTTGAGAGTTTATTGCATCAGGAGCAATTTAAGAACTTTCAACAGTGGCCTTCCTCTGGCGATAGAATGTCCGTTATGTCTAGACTTTCTATGAACGAGAGGCTGGTATCATCAACTCGTTCAAGTTCACTAAAAGCTTCAAATCCGTCTTTGCAGGATTCTGCGGAGTTTACCAAGTTGACTGAAGAAAATCGCACATTGACCAACGACCTTAAGCGGCATAAAAACACTGTTGAGATGTTGAATCAAGAACTCAAGAGTTTACGGCATCAATTATCTACAAGAGACTTTGAAGCACAATCTTTACGTAAAGACATTGAGGATATTAAGGAAGAACATTCCTCTGAGATTTCAAGATTATTGCTACAGATCAGCCAGAAAGAAGTAACTAATGCCAAACTGCAAAGCCAAGTTATCAAGATTGAAGAAGAGATTGTTGAGCACACCACAAAAACTTTGGAAAAGGATAGGCTTATTGGAGAGCTCAAGGAGGAGCACAAGAACGCCGTTGGATCTGTTGAAAAAAGGCTTGCTGAGAAGGATGAAGAGATAAAGCTAATTGGCAAGCAGCTGAACGATAAAGAGCCAGTTGACGATGTCCAGGAACTGAAAAAGGAATCGGAGTCATTGAGATTCATTATTGCTCAGAAAGATCTGGAGTTACGAGAAAAGCAGCAGATAATTGATAAAAAAGAAAGGGATGTTCTTTCAAAGACTGTATCTCTTAAGGAGAAAGATACTATTATCGATAAACTTGCTAATGAGAAGGTGAAGGATGTTGGTGATCTCAGAGAGAAGAACTCAGTTCTTGAGGAGGAAAAGTCCAAGCTATTCAATAACCTTGAGACTTTGAAGGAGAACCACGAGAGACTAAGCTCCATGAAGAATGACCTATTGGAGAATATGTCTAACCGTGAAAGTGAGTTTGCTAAAGAAAAGACTTTGCATCAAGAGGAAATCGAATCACTCAAATTGAAGGTGGAAGAATTCGAAAAAACTCAGTCTGATTACATTAATGAAATATCATTACTTGGTGAGTCGCAGTTGAAACAGACTCAGACGATCGTTCAACTTGTTGTCATTATCAACTCGTTGATTATAAAATCAAGAGATTTAAGTGATATCTTGGTTATTTTCTACCAGATGTTGTGTATCAGTCTAAAGTCCATGGGATTACTTGCTGTTAGATCTGAGTCTGATGGTAAGGCAACCATCATTAGAGTCAAAGGATTGAAGAAGGCCACTGGAGATTTAAGCGGCAATATTGATCTTGCTGATGGTTTGAAACCTGGTTTAGAACAAGCTGTGGCGAAGACTTCTTCATGGGTTGAGCTTCCAGATGCTAAATTACTAGAGATGAGCTCTCCATCAGAACCTGGTACAACATCTGAATCTTTGGATTCCATTGTCAACATGTTAATTGAGACTTACAACTTGACGACTTTTGAAGACAAATATTTGGCCTTTGTGGATTGTGTCACCAATTTAAATGAAACATATACATCTTCTGTTTCCAAAAGATTCAGAGAGGTCGAACACCTGGCAAAGAAGGAGCTTAGAGAGAACAGAAAGATCAAAGAGGCTTGTTCCAAGAAGATTTCTGTGCGAAACTTTGAAGTTGGTGATTTAGTGCTCTTTTTGCCTACAAGATCCAATGGTGGTCTATCAGAGCATGCTAGTCAATGGGCAGCCTTTAATGACATGGGTGATGGTAAGTTTGTTCTCAAGAATGATTTGAGTATATCTCCTCAACAACAATGGTTTATTGGCCGCATCTTGGCCATTGATAAGTTGGAAAACAAGGAGTTCAGTATCACTGCGGAGCTTACAAAAGTTGATTAAATTTTACGATTCAATTTTGGTGAATGATAAGATAATATATGACAAATCTCGTATATGATACAAATCGAACTCCTTCTCGACTAAATGATCACAACCTGCTTAGTCTTGCTCTATGCTCTCTCCTTCTCTACTCTTGCAGTTTAGAGTTGTTCATCCTTAATAACGTCAATAAGCCAATCGAGACCCTCTGTCAAACCTTCACCTTTGATCGCACTACTTGCCACGATACTCCAGCTTCTATCCTTCAAATCAGCCAAGTTTAACGCTTTTGAGACTTCAGCGGCGGTGAGAGCGCCGGCTTGGTCTTGCTTATTTGCAAACACTAGCAATGCAGAATCCGATAGCTCCTCCTCGCTAAGCATCATGTGCAACTCCTTGGATGCAGTGTCTATACGTTCTTTATCCGTCGAATCGACAACGAAGATCACAGCAGCTGTGTTGGCGTAATAACATCTCCAGTATGGTCTAATGGACGTTTGCCCTCCAAGATCCCACACGTTGAGCTTCAAGTTCTTATAAGTCAGCGTCTCGACGTTGAATCCAATTGCTGTACAGGATGGTTAGTTGACATTCAATAGATGAAACAATTCAGGCTATGACTTACTTGGCTTTGTGTTGATAACTTCACCAATCTAATAGGGGAATTGTGTTAGTAGTCCTGACTAAAGGAGGAGAGTAGGGTCGTCGCCGCCGCCACACGGGGTTTGTTAACGTACCTGCAATCTGTAAAGGATGGTGGTCTTGCCCGCACCATCGAGGCCGAGAATCAGGATTCTAATCTCCTTGTTGACTCCCCAGAGTCTGCCGAATATTCCGCTGAAAACGTTTCCCATTATTTCTTGTGCTGATGTGTCGTTTGTAGGGATCAGATAATGATCTGTCAGCGACGTTTTGTGTGATGGGTCTCTGTGCTCGATAGAGCAGAATTAAAGCCAAAGAGGAGTGGAAGGGATAAGATGGGGAATGTCTATCACCTTATACGCCGAGAATCCAGCTCGTGATTGCTTTAGATGGCTAGTTCTAGCTTGATTTCCAGTCAATTAAGACCGTCCAGACGGTTTGGGAGTGCGGATACGCCAAATGTCCTTTTTGTTAGTTTGCCTCCCCGCCGCGAGATATCCCACCCGTACACCAGGCGCTTAGCATATATATGTTTCTACAGTATCTATCTTGAAGTATTGAGGGTTCATTGCGCAGCATGTGCAGTAGTTATTTCAGCTTCTGGTTAAGCATCTTGATCATCTCGTTTCCCAGAGCGTTGGCCTCTGGAAGCATTGGCTTGAAGAACTCCTGTGTAGCTTCAAATTCACGGCGGTAGAGGTCAAAGTCCCCAAATGATACAATGTTGCTCCAAGTTCTTGCTGCTATGGTGAACTCCAGGTCATCGTGTCTGAACTCCAACGCCAAAACAGCATCGGAGACAGCCTTGTCCAAAAGGCCCGGAGAGCAGAACAGGTACTCTGAGACTCCAAGAAAGATTCTGAAGAGTGGGGTGGAACAGATCATGTGGTCGTATGGAACGATCCCCAATTGGTACCAGCTGTCCACAATTCCCAAAAGAGATAAATGAGAGTTTGGAGTCGGTTCGCCTGGTGGCTGTCTGCTTAGTGAGAATTGTTGCAATAACGAGTCGTCTAACAGAAGGTCATGGTCATCTCTCAAATGACCAAACACATACTCTTTGGCCCTGTAAACCCGTTTTTTCAACTCGTCTTGTTTGCCCTCCAGCATGAGAGTGAACAGTTCCGTGACTGACTGAGCGTACTGCATGATCTGCTTGTGTGCAGCCGGGTTTGTGATTGCCAATCCAGCATATACGTGCGATTTATTAGAAAATATGCGCATAGCGATGTTGATTTTGGCATTTTCAATACCTCCCACCCATTTAGTCACCTTCCATGGGTACATCTGAGATTTGTGCCATGCAACACCCATGCTAAGAAACGCGGCGTGTGTTACTGCCTGTGTATCTGCAGTGATTCGGTCATGCTCATCTGCTGTAAGTTCCACCACTTTGGAGTTAAGACATGAGATGACTGATTTGACAAAATGAAGGCTTTCTTCAGAGCCTCTGTGGTTAATAACCACTAACGGCTGTCCGGTTGTATTAACACGTGGCCCATGAAGAGAGTGCACACTGATAATTTCCACATCCTCGGGGAGGTGACTCTCAAAGGCTCCAATTTCCGGGACTTTGCACGATGTCTGTCCGCCGACGATGGCACCGCATTTCGTTGAGGGCCCATACGCCTTGACAATGCCATCAATGTTCTCGGCCTCAACAGAGTAGATGATGTAGTCACTTAAGCGAGACACAAAGTGCCCATTTTTCAAGACTTGAAACTGTTCATCAGCGTACTTGGCTTTAGTTTCTTCAAAGAGATCATCTCTATCACAGCCAACAACTCGCCAGCCAGCTGCTGAAAACCGACGGGCGTAAAGAAGGCCCATGTCCCCCAGGCCTATGATTCCAATAGTTTTATGCTTCTGGAGCTCGGTGATGTCTGCCATTGTGATGTGGGCTGTGGGCAACTCTCCCCACGCTCTTGTTGAGGCGTCAGCACCAACAGATTTGAAGTGCGATAGTTTCGCAAGGGCGCGGTAGTGCGCTTACCGGGGTCATAATGCTTCAACTGGGCTAATGTTGATTAAAAACTTGGGGTGGTGTGATTTTACGTCTTTTGTGTTCAATCACTGGATGAGTATAGATGGTTTCTCAGTTCTCGAGGTGTGAGTTTACTTGGACAGCCCCGACAGGGTTCTCGATCACCCCTCGCTACACTTGACTCACCCACGATCACACGACCTCTATACAACCAAGCCAACTCTAGCAGCGCTGAACGTTGTAGTGGGGCTCTTATGGTACAATTGACCACATCCCCCTCAATGCTGAATAGTTGGACTGTCTTTGATTGACCAACATCAGGCTATTAATACCCTCCAATCTGCCACACGCTCGAGGGTTGTGGGGTCGTATCGTATGTACGTCACGGGATACTCTCACCGGCACAATGTGCTGTACCTATGGCATCGCATAGGCCAGCCTCATTTATCAAAATTTGCCGTTGCCAAAGCACCGAGGCCCCACGGCTCCTTACGTCTGGTTTGTTTGTTTTGCTTTCCTTTGAAGTTTCCTGTTTAAATCATCCTGGGCACTTTTGAAAAGTCAGCCAGGGCTCAAAGGAGGCGCTCCAGGCCTACGCGCGTCGCGTAACTACAGGGACATCAACGCTTCGGGTTCTCTAAGAAACAATAACACCACTCAGTCTAGAGGCATGGAGAATGTTGTTTCTGGACCTTGATGGGCGAGAACCGTCACCAGCCAGAGGCTGATATCAGAGAAAGCAGTGCGAGTGAGTGGGTTCTGGGTCCGTGCTTTCTTCAAAGCCCCCCGTTGCCAGCCGTTGGGCCGGCTTTCCAAAGAGCGCAGAAAGGAACCTGAGCTCACGCCCTATTTATTCATCAGTCTCAGGAAATGCCTACAATACCGGCCAAACCTTTTCCGAGAAACCAATTGGAAGTAGTCTCCTTGTAGGTCAGACTTAATTGATGTTTTGTCTGTTTTTTGGCCTCTCAGCAAACGACTGGCTCAGAACTCTCTTTCTGAGGCATTACTGTTTGCTACAGCCAAGCCGTGGCTGTTGTTTCACCGGCAAATGGCCCTCGGACTAAGGCCAAACCGCAACCGACCTTACCCTGCACCAATGTTGTTTTCTTCGGATACCAGACCTAGACACGCATAGCAAGTTTGCCTTCTAACCACGCCAAAGCAAGGCGCGTCGTTGGAGGGAAGTGTAAACAGGAGCGACGCGCTTTTCCGCCTGGAGACGCGTCGTGCCTTTCGAAGCCAAATACCAAAGGGTCGAATGGACACCATTTTGAGAAGCAAAAAAGAGGAATACGGCAATAAAAATGTCCTTTAGTACCTAATTGACTGCCCCTAACTTTGAAAACAGTCATACCATGCCGTTTTGTAGAGTTCTTTGCCACTCCTAACACCCCTCCAACCCTTGGATCGGCCTCCTGCAGGTCTGTTTTGATTTCGCGCCATGAAGGTACTTGCATGCCCTCCTGATGCACTTCAGCTTGTGGGCGGAGCAGCAAAGCTGGGCCCAGAGGGTGCACCTTTATAAGCCCACGATGGACCCATCTGTACTCTCTGCCCGGCGTAACCCGTTGCAAACCAGGTTGCAAACCAGAGCACACAGTAACAGTCTTTCTACGCGCTCGTCTCGCACGTTCCTTCGCTAAACTCTTGAGCTTTTATAGTCTCGTCCACTCCTTTAACCCACCAGTTTCCTCTTGAAGAACCTGCCGGACTGTTATCCATTCTTTTCTCTTTGGTATTATTGCCCACGCTCCTGTTGAAACGCGCCTTCTGATTCATACCAAGGTTCCTCCAATAACCCAATGCTTCTCTCCAAACTCATTCCACTAGCTGCTGCCCTCCAATTGGCTTCGGCCTATGCCAACTTGGCACTGAGATTTGATGCCCTGATGAAAAGAGACAATTCCACCATTGTACCATCGACTGAGGCAATTGCCTCTTCTACAGCACTTACTACTGAGATTGGAACAGCCATTGCCACAACAGATTCCAATGGACAACCGACAACCATCTACACTACGACAACAATTGTCTACTATTCCACAATTCAGAATGAAGACGCCGCTGTTGTTGGTTATACACCAACAGAATCTGTTTCGACGTACGGTGATCCAACCTCCACCTCCTCTGACGTTGACACCACGATTACATCTTTCATCGTCACAACTGTGACACTCGCTGGTAACACTGTTGAGAGTACATTAGGTACCACCACTGAGACCGTCGCTACCTCTGGCTTGAACCTTGGCCAGAAGTATGGTGTCTCTGCAGGTGCCTATTCGACCGCAGCCTCCGTCACTGGTGTGATTGATGCTGCTGAAGTTGATGCTTCTGAGGCAGCCTCCTCCGGAATTTGTGAGCCAACAACCGTCACAGTTACAGTTACTGCCACTCCTGACGATTGTTACGGCACCTCCCTCTCCACTGGTGTTGTCAAAGTCGCCCTCACTGCCTCATTCACTTTCACAGGCTCTGACGGTGAAATCTTCACTACAGAGGCTACAACTGAAGTTGAACAGACAACCACTGAAGTTGTTTACTTGACCTCCACAATCGATCCAACTTCTACATATTCCAACGCTTCTTGGACCACTACAAGTCTAGCCTCCACCACTACGGATGCATTCTACGGTAATGGAACCTCTGCTGCTAATCTGGCTGCTAGAGCATTCACTGAGGAGATCTATGGTTCCGATTTGACCGCTTTGGAATTGATCAAGCGTTTCTTTAGTTTTTTCTAGTCTGAGCCGAGCCGATATTCCCATCGCTTGTGCTCCTAGAAGAAAAAAAGGGGAACAATCTACCCTCAAAACTTGAATGATATGCTTTAGATTATGACCCCAATTTTGTGACTTTTTATTGTGATATAAGCCTACCCCAAGGCGCTTCCTCTTTTTGTTGATTCATTCGTGAATCTGTTCCCTCGTTGTTTTTGGATTGCCATTTTAGCCCACACCTTCTGGTCACGTGTGACATCCAATCTCCTTGTGCTCTACCGATATTTGTGAAATGCTCTGATCTTGAGCTCGAATACCCCGTGGTATGATGAAGATATGGATCCACACAATCATCTAGAAGTCTGTTATGGACTCTTTTATAGTTGGTCTACCGACCGCTCCCCGATCAATTTATTTTGTGTTTGTTAATTTATCGTAGAAGTGATCTCAGACCCACTATACCAAATCCATTCTATCGGAACATTACCATCAACTTGATGTTTGTTCAAAATATGGGCGTTATTGCACAAAACCAGTGTTTTATCGCCAGTTTTGTAGAATTCCGTGTTCCAGGTTCGATTCTGGCCTCCACCAAAAAAAGAGTAGATTTCTGACATCTTCGCGATCGAGTCAAATTAGCAAAATTGACTAGGAAATGACCCCCAGATAACATAAGAATTGGTTTCTTTGGCAGCGCGCGACGTTTCTATACACTCAGGATACTGTCCAATAGTGCCCTACTACTCCTTTGAGATCCAATAATGTCGTCCATCACAGAGACAAATCTTGACGGCATCCTCCCACTTGTCGCACGTGGCAAAGTCCGTGATATCTACGAGGTTGACTCAGAAACACTTCTCTTTGTCGCAACCGACAGAATCTCTGCCTACGATGTCATTATGACCAATGGTATTCCACAGAAGGGTCAGCTTCTTACACAGCTCTCTGAATTTTGGTTTGAGTTCTTGAAGCCATACGTTAAGACCCACTTGATTGAGACCGATGACATTTTCAAGTCTCTGCCAAAGGAGTTGAGTGAGGAGAAGTACAAGTCACAACTGGCTGGCCGTTCCCTACTTGTAAGAAAGTATAAGCTGGTTCCACTCGAAGTTATTGTTAGAGGCTACATCACTGGTTCTGCCTGGAGTGAATACACAAAGTTCGGCACCGTTCACGGTGTTAAGACCCCAGAGGGGTTGAAGGAGTCTGAGGCTTTCCCTCAACCAATTTTCACCCCATCCACTAAGGCTGAACAGGGTGAGCACGATGAGAACATTTCTACTGAGAAGGCTGCTGAGATTGTCGGTGCAGAGCTCTGTGAGAAGGTTGGTAAGCTTGCCGTTGAGTTGTACTCTAAGGCTAAGGAATATGCTGCTACAAGAGGCATCATCATTGCTGACACAAAGTTCGAGTTTGGCTTGGATGACGCTGGTGAACTTGTTCTTGTCGATGAGGTTCTTACACCTGACTCTTCCAGATTCTGGAATGCTGCTAACTATGCCGTTGGTCAGGGTCAAGACTCTTACGACAAGCAGTTCTTGAGAAACTGGTTGACTGCTAACGGTCTCAAGGGTAAGGAAGGTGTGAGTATGACAGAGGAAATCGCACAGAGAAGTAGAGAAAAGTACATTGAGGCCTACGAGGCTCTCACTGGTAAGAAGTGGGCTTAGGAGATGTAGTGGTCATTTTGGGGTCAACGTGTACAATAGCAATTTAGAATTACGGCTACACTGAAGTAGACTTAATATGACAATATCATGAATCATTTAAACGTTTAACAATTATTTTTCCAGAACGTTTGTATACGTCATACACCTTCAATCAGTGATCCTGGTCAAACCCAGTCATTATTAAACTTTCTCAAGAATGGACTTGGAAGTCCCATGTCATCCTCATAAAGTCGGGCCTTTTCAAAGAGTTTGGCGTTCTTTGTCAAAAGAGTTTTTGTCTGTGGGACACTGTATGCGTTATTTGCCGATGGTTTAGTGTACTTCTTACTGGTTACTTCATCATTGATCAGTTGTAGAGGTCTCCGCGATATTCCTGCCTTCACCGGGGTTTCATTATCCCTATCGCGAGGACCTCTCATAAATTTCGCAGATGAAGGTGAAGTCCCCATAGATACATCAGATGTTGCAGAATTAAAGTATTGCTGAGCAGACTTTGGTCTTGCCGGGGAATTGCCCTGCTGAGTCTGCTTTAGTCGTGCCTTGACTTCTTTCTCGACAACATACTGGAACTCGTTTTGGTAGTTAATGCGAATTTCCTCCATTTCCTGTTCAATCAACGTTCTCTGGTAGTTCAGTTCTTCATTAAGAGATTGTCTTGCCTTCATCAATTCATTCTCCTTGCTCATCAATTCATTCTCAAACTTCTTCAAGTTCAACTCGTAGTTCTTCAACTGAAGATCCTTCATCTGGATCTTAAAGTGGAGGTCCTGCAAAATCTCAAAAGTTGATCCTCGACAATTTAGATCAACTTGGATGCATGAGTTAATCACATTTCGTAATGCATTGGAATAGTGTGACGGAATGCTTGGGTATTTTCCCTCTTGAATTCTTTGTTGCAATTGCAAGTGTGTCTTTGCCTGGAATGGGGGATGTAACGAGCATAGTTCATAAATGACACACCCAAGAGACCAAATATCACATAGCGGAGAGTAGGGCTTATCAAGTAGCACCTCTGGTGACATGTAGTATGGTGTTCCTACGCAAGTAGTCGCAAACTCGATTTCCGTGTTCAAAGACTTTGCCAGCCCAAAATCACCAAGCTTGAAATTCCCGTTCGCCAAGAAGATGTTATCTGGCTTTATATCTCTGTGGATAATCACTCTGGTCTGATCTGTAATGGTTGGGTACTCCAAGTCCTGGTAAATGTTTGTTACTAATGGCGAGTTCATACCATAATGGCAGCGATAGAGAGCCATAAGAATCTGCGTGAAGATATTCCAGATGATACCCTCCGGCAAGTACTCATTTGAATTGCGATACGCCTTGATAATGTGCGAGAGATCACCACCATCGCAATACTCCATGTAGAGGAAGAGCATGTGCTGCTCCGGGATATGTGCATGGTGAATGTATTGCACAATGTTTGGATGGTTGAGCTCAGAGAGAATACGGAACTCTGCAACTAGCTGTGAACGCTCCTTGTGATTCATGTGTCCGTACTGGATCTCCTTCCGCACAAGGAGCTATGTCTGTCTGTTAGCACTAGTTGGTGAACGTAGCCGCCATAAGGCAGAATTAAACCTGCTCGCCATACTCACTCTGCCATCTCTGACCCGGCGTACTTTGCGGACACAGCCGAAGGAGCCACGTCCAATCAGCTCAAGGACCTCGTACTCCTCCTCGTTTGACATTCTCTGGGTGTCCATCTAAGCCAGTCTGGGAGAATAAACCTGTTCTCCTCGCCGCCACCTTCGAATGAAATACATCAAGCCCAAAGCCATCTCTCTTGTTGACGTTTGCCCGCATTGGGACAGGCCCCTTCCCCCCTCTCTCTGAGGCGAGTGGCCCTACCGCATTCTCCGCGAACTTGTTCTTTCCTTCAACTCTCCGCGAATTTCTGACTCGGGCAGCTGGAGTAAAAATTCGGTGATGAGGGCCCTAACACGCGATAAAGGTCTTCAGGACTTTCGCAGCAATCCTTCACCCTACAAGTGGGATTCCAATCGACACATTGCACAAACATGGACTCCAAGACTGTCGGTATCCTCGGAGGTGGCCAGCTGGGCCGTATGATTGTTGAGGCTGCTCATCGCCTCAACGTTAAGACCGTCATCCTTGATGCGCCAAACGCCCCTGCTAAACAGATCAATGCTCTTGAGGAGCATGTTGATGGCTCCTTCAGTGATGCTGATGCTATCGCTAAGCTCGCATCCAAGTGTGATGTTCTCACGGTTGAGATTGAGCACGTTAATGCTGATGCCCTTGCAAAGGTGGAGGCGGCTACTGGCGTCAAGTGCTACCCGTCCCCTGCGACCATCAAGCTCATCCAGGACAAGTACTTGCAGAAGCTGCACCTCATCGAGCACGGTGTTCAGGTTGCCGAATCTACAGACGTCAAGAACACGCCGGAGGCCCTCAAGGCTGTCGGTGAGAAGTATGGTTACCCATTCATGCTAAAGTCTAGAACCATGGCATACGATGGCCGTGGAAACTTTGTCGTCAAGTCTGAGGAGAGCATTCCGGAGGCTCTTGAGACACTTCACAACAGACCGCTGTACGCTGAGAAGTGGGCTCCGTTTGTCAAAGAACTAGCCGTGATGGTTGTTCGTTCCCTAGAGGGCGAGGTGTTCTCGTACCCAACCGTTGAGACCATCCATAAGAATAACATTTGTCACCTTGTCTATGCCCCGGCCAGGGTGCCAGACTCTGTTCAGCTCAAGGCCAAAATTCTTGCACAGAATGCTGTCAAGACCTTCCCAGGTGCTGGAATTTTTGGTGTCGAAATGTTCTACCTGGCCAATGGTGAACTCCTAGTCAATGAGATCGCTCCAAGACCGCACAACTCTGGTCACTACACAATTGATGCTTGCGTGACATCTCAGTTCGAGGCCCACATTAGGGCGGTCACTGGCTTGCCAATGCCAAAGGATTTCACATCTCTCACAACTTCAAACACAAATGCCATCATGCTCAACGTGCTGGGAACCAAGGAGCCAAATGGTGAGCTTGAAACATGCAGACGTGCCCTTGAAACACCAGGTGCAAGTGTTTACTTGTATGGAAAATCCACAAGATTTGCCAGAAAGATGGGCCACATCAACGTTGTTACAAGCTCCATGGCTGAGTCTGAGCGTCGTTTAGATTACATCTTGGGTACCACTTCTTCATTGACCGTTGAGACCGAGCAGCCAAAGAAGCCACTCGTGGGAATCATCATGGGTTCTGATTCCGATCTTACGGTTATGGCTAAGGGTGCTGATATCTTGAAGAAGTTCAATGTGCCGTTTGAAGTCACAATCGTATCTGCTCACAGAACGCCACACAGAATGTCTAAGTATGCCATTGAAGCGTCACAACGTGGTATCAAGGTTATCATTGCCGGTGCCGGTGGTGCTGCTCACTTACCGGGTATGGTTGCCGCTATGACACCACTCCCAGTCATCGGTGTTCCGGTTCAGGGCTCCGTTCTTGATGGTGTCGACTCTCTCCATTCTATTGTTCAGATGCCTAGAGGTATCCCAGTGGCCACTGTAGCCATTAACAATGCCACTAACGCTGCTCTTCTTGCTGTCAGGATTTTGGGTACGAGTCTCCCAGAATATTTGACTGAGATGCAAAGCTTCTTGCTGAAGCAGGAAGAGGAGGTTTTGGCTAAGGCTGAGAGAATGGAGACTGTTGGTTATGAGGCATACTTTGGATTGAAATTGTTTTCATAGAATAGTCGGTAAAGATACATGCATTTTGTATTAGAAGAGTATCTGTATAAATTTATTATTGTAGCGTTCATTCGTCAAGATCTCAAATAAGGTCATCAATATAATTGATCATTTCATCAATTTGGAAAGAGGTGGTTTCAACGTATGGCCAGAATCTCCCGTGTGCCTTGATGAATTTTGAACAGAGTGTCATCTTTTCATGCAAGTCCATAGTGTTGAATGCTCTACCAAAAACCTCGTATTCAGCCTTCTTCATTTGAGCAACAACAATGTGTTGCATATTACCAACACAGAACTCAACATTGCACATGTCATTTGGAGTGGTTCTATCATCTGGTAATAGTTTAACCGACATTTTCCTCGTCAAAATCACAGAGGATGCCAAAGCCGTAAGAGCATTTGCAATAACAACGACAGAAAAGATTGGGTATTGCAGCCAAACATCTGGGAACTCGTTATAAGTTTGAACCTGTGCACTCATAGTCTTACCCTGTTCTGGGATAGCATCAGTCCACCACGATTCGTTAGTCTTCATAGATGAAATCTCTGCCGCAGACTTAAAGTTGAGAGGACCACCAACAACAGGTATTGGGCCATTAGAGGAATCAGCTTCTGGTATCTTACCCATGCCAATTTCAATAAGTCTCACAGCTTCGATGGCTGCCAAAAAAGTACGAACATAGTGTAAAACCTTGTTTGGTGTAAGTTCGAGGCAAGCTGTAAATATGTCTTCAAGTTTGGACTTGTACAAAGAATTCACAACGTTGTCTGGGTTTGAATTTGAGCTGGTTTCATGTGGCTTAATGAAAAGAATAGAGGAACATTGTGTTGCATTACTTGTTAGACTTGCCATAGAGAGTATGAGAAGAGCAAACAATTTCGAAATGTTCAACACAAGAGTCTTTCTCTTGATGTGTGAAATTTGGAATAATGATGAGCGGGCAATGGCTTCAAGAGTCTCAATCTTTTTGTTGTAGATAACGACTGTATTAGCATCGAGGAATCCAGAAGACACAACGTCCATAATCTCTTCAATGTACTTGATAGCAGCTATGATCAAATCTGAATCTGTCAACGTTGATTGTTCGACGCGAGAGGGGTCAACGTATGTCAGCTCCATGCTTACATCTTTCCAAAGCTTGTGATTCAATCTTTGCAATATCTGATTTTCAGTTGTGTTGAAGATTCCAAGATTGAAGTTGTAAAGAGAATCACTCAGTGGAAGTGGTAAATCAGCAGGGAATTCCAAAAGCTTATCACTCAATTTGTTATACGGCATACCTCTATTCAATCTCAAGAACACATTAAGTTTCCACGATCCCCAGATAGTCCTCAGGGCATCTTCATGGCTCAGAACTTGCTTCTTAGTTGCAATATTTGCATATGCTTTCCAATCTGTAATCTTATGACCTTCAAGTAAATTACTCATCAGCATCACTTGATAAGTTCGTTCACTTCCATCAATTGATTGCTGAACGAATCCACCGGGCCCTAGGGCGCCCATGAGTAGAACGTGGGCCTGTAATGCCGTGTTGGCATCCATAAAGTCCCAGTACTTCTCTGCAAGGAAGTACCAATGTTGTGGGTCTCTCAAGTTTTGACTTGGGATCATCATGCTTGATGCAAATCTGCATGCAGATGTGAACATTGCATGTAGCAATGATGCATCCTGGCGGACTTGGAATTGGTAGATTAAGCGGTGTTTCGGTGGCAGAAAAGGACGAGAAGGGTGGATGTATCTGTAGTACAAATCAATTAATATGCACGTTATCTTCCAGCTTGGTAAGTCAAACGCTTCGAGTTCTTCGTCTGGGATAACAATGTACGACATGCTATGTGACAATTTCGGTAGGCTGAAATCCGACTCCTGAGACGGGTGTGGTCTTTTGCGACGCGCTTCGTCATCAAATGACGAGAATGGGAAAGGTCCTGGCGGTGGCGGCAGCGGACCGCCAGCACCTGGGTGCATTGGCATTGGATGGTGGTGTGGTCCCCCAAACGGTGGATGCAGCGGGCCTTCGCCAGAAGCCCATGGTGGAGGGGGAGGAGGATAGTGATGGTGGTGTGGCGGTGGGGGTCTGTGGTGATGGTCCCATGGACGTGGAGGTCTGTCAAAAAAGTCGCGTGGACGGTGATGCGGAGGAGGGCCATGGTCTGGGTAATAGTCCGATCCTGCAGAGGATGTTGGAATGGACCCGCCTCCTTCAAGTATTTGCGATTGGAGATTTGCAGCCTGTCGTTGGAGCTGTTGGACCTTCTCCTGCAACGAATGGCTGGAGGAAGATCCTCTCTCTGATGATGGCGGGATGGGCGAGTTGTTTCCATTGTGGTAGAACGGCGAAGTTCCTCCCGACATGATGCTTGGTGGCGGCTCGAATTGGCTTCTGGCTGGGTATACCATCCGGGGACTCGTGACGCTGGTGACAACGCTGGACGACCGAGCAGACTTGGTGGTGTCAGAGAGCACTTCGGCGTCATGGCTAGCATCTTTCCAGCCCCGCCGTCTTCCGCCACGCTGGCTCTTGACAAACACACACTCGATCCCTAGCATCTTGCAGTTGGAGCATTGCTGGTGCGTACCTTCGGCGCCGTCACTCGTCGTGAGGGCCTCTCCATCGCACTTCACCTTCTTATCCCGGCAAGCCAGACAGGCACGGCGAGCCACTGGCCGCTTCTGGGGCGCCTGCGCCGGCCCCTGCCCGCTCTGCTGCCGATGGAGCGCCTTGCTGGATGGCTCTGGACGTGGTATCTGCGACATGGCGATGTGCCAACCTTGCCCTCTCTTGTGCTGGGGCCTGGTGCTGGGGCCTGGTGCTGTTCCCAACGGTGGTGCAGGGCAAACGCCGGCCACTATATACTCGTTTGCCGGGAAACCAGCGCTACTAGGAGATCGCGACCGGCGGCGGTCCGCAGCAGAGGCCGTGTGTGACTGTGTCCCTCCTGGTTTATTATTACACCAGCAGCAGGATGAGAGCGACAGACAGCGACGAGAATCCAGCGCCGCGGCGCCGAGGAAGTCGGCAGTGTTGCAGGATCTGGGTGACTACCACCACCACCACTGCCTCGCTCTTCCCTGCCAGAGCCTCCTGTGCCGCCGTGGCTGGACTTGAAAAAGACTCTGCGTCCTGGCCCTTCCTCAGCCGCACCTGCCTTCGCCACAAAAGCGCGGAGAGAGTCTCGGCGTTTGACTGGTTCCTGGCGGCCGGAGGCCCGCCTTGAGGAAGGACCCAAGGGGCCTACAATCCTTTCTCTCTCGATCTCCAGATTTTCATCTCCACCTCCATTGTCACTGTAGGTGCTATTTCCATCGCTATTTCCAATGCACCCCGCCACGAAAACGCACTGTAGCTCGGCTCGCGACGGATAATGCCGGCCCTCGGCTCCCCCGGTTTTGGCTGCTGGGAACTCGGCATTCGAGACCTTCTGCGCACTCATCCTCCTTGTTGTGTGCTTTTGCCACGGTGACGGGGGTGGTGGTGGTGATGGTGGTGATTTCCCCAGCTGGACTGGTCTACCCTAGCAGAGCAGTGCTGGCACGGAGGCCAACTGGCCACCATATGTGCAGCGTATGTGCAGCGTATGTGCAGCGTATATGCAGCGTATATGCAGCGTATATGCTCCGCCTGAGAATAAATAGCACTGTAATTCTATACGAGTCGCTGAAGGCTGGCAGGCCCTTGATGCATGCGCGGCAACGCTACCAGCCAGCTCTGGCACGTCTGGCACCGCCCACTCCCACTGTGGTTATTTTTGTACTCATGGCGGCGGTGCAGCCGGTCAGCCTGGGCGCTCGCAAGGGGTGCATCTCGGTGAAGTGGAACAGGCCTTTTTGTCTGGTGCTCTGTTGTGTGGGCTATGTGGGAAAAGAAGAGAAGAGAAGAGAAGGGGAAGCGGGCCCTCATCGAACATGTTCGCGAAGACACCCGCGGCCGGGTAAGTTTTCGCAGTGCAGCTATAAAAGGCAAATTTTCCCTGCTGAATCTCTTTGCCCTGCTCCCGCCCGTTTTCTGGGGTTTCTTCTCCCTCAGCGGCCAGGAGATCAATATCAAGTTAAAACTCATATCGTACATGGCTCTTGCCTTTTACCAGAGCCATCCGGGTATTGTCTCTGCTAATGGCTGTCTCCTGTATTTTTTGGAACCACCCCTTTTATCCTCTCCGCCTTGGTGTTGCGTAAATAGCACTCCATTGCGGAGGAAACACTATGATGGATTGTGCTGTGCGGCTATATAGCCACACATCCGAGCCCTCACCTTTTCTCCCTTCTTTTAACTGAATTGCTCTGTGAGGTCACAGGCGTCATTTAAAAAGCGTGTGCTACGCTCTATTTCTGTTTCCCTCCGCCGTCTCGATGCACACAGATGGCTGCGCGTTAGCCGGCGCGCTTGCCCTAAAGTGTTTGGCCACCAGCACCGGCTGCGGGATGGACGAAGCACTGCCCTGTAGTATATGGACCGGGTCGCATGCAAAGCTCCTAGCACCCAGTCCTCTCGTTGTGCAACTACACAGTGGGCCGGGGCCCCTTAGTCGGCTCTCTAGCTCAGTCGAGCGGGTCTAGGCTCGGAAACGGTCGACGCGCGTGCGACATCGCTGGACAAAAAAAAGTGATTGGAAGAGAAAACAAAGAGGAACACAATTCCATGTGTGCTAGGAGATCCCGGCTCTACACCACCCGCTCTCGTCCTTGCTTGGGTGCTTCCAAAAGGCACACGGATCCTCTATCGAGCCTGCTCTCTCTCATTTATTCTCTCTTCGAGACCCGCCCTCCCCATCACTGCCCGTGCTCGCTATTCCCGCTGACCCAGATCTCGCCAGACGCGTTAGTCCAAACTTAGATCGGGCCCGTCAACAGCGTCTCTTAATAGATATTAAAGCTCTTTGCTTTCTTGGGATCACTTGCTAAATACTCTGGGCTATTCTCCTCTCTCTGTGTGTGTCTGTGTGTTTTTGCTCGCTGTCCATTCTTAACAGCTTCCTGGCGTCCTCTTTCTGTGAAAAGTCTACTCCGATCACGTTCGGGAATTTGGTCACCAGCATACACCAGAAAATATCTGCATTTTCAGCACCACCACTACCCATATCTACACTGTTCCAGTTTTTCATTGTTCCTAGCAGCGCTCACTATGGAGGCTTACTTTCCAACTCAGACCGAGTTTGTCGTCCCGACATACTCTGCGTCGTTCACCTCCTCGGCTTCCTTCACTACAAGCTATGTTGACTTGCAGATCCGTGCCGTCTCTTCCTCCGCATCATCTCAGTCAAGAAAAACCACCAAGCACACGACATCTAAATGTACAGATTCACAGAGGTG
Organism: Petasospora japonica; assembly: GCA_030557175.1. Taxonomy (NCBI): domain Eukaryota; kingdom Fungi; phylum Ascomycota; class Saccharomycetes; order Phaffomycetales; family Wickerhamomycetaceae; genus Petasospora; species Petasospora japonica. The sequence continues at coordinate 34,038 of JAKTVL010000059.1, forward strand.
TGAAACTGGTCAAGATACCAATGCTCTTACAATCGCACTTGCGGTGACTATCCCTTGTGTCGTGTTCGTCTCCATCATTGGGTACTTCATGTTCAGATCTTATAAAAAGGGTAAACAGGAAGCCAAAGATGATGACGACCCAGATTTCTATGGTGAAACCACAATTCTCCCGGACTACCCGCATAAGAACGCTGCTGTCCCGGATGACGATTCCTTATACTCCTCTGGTCAAAACCCATTCGCATCAGACAATACGCGTTACCCGACAGCAGTGTTACAAAACTATTCTGCTAACCAAAGCCGTATTGCAAGCCGTGGTGCACCATCCATGAACACAGTACAGGCAGAGCCGTACTACGAGTCTTTCAAATTGCCATATCAACATACTCTGACATCCAAGGCTTCTCTTGATGAACTGGCAAAGCATATGGGCTCAGAATACCAGGCTTATCCAAGTTCAAGACCAGACTCCCCCTATAGATCTGCAAATTCCAGTGCCCTGAATATTCAATCAGAAAGAAATACTCGCAATTTGACAGAGAAGTCCACCAATTCCTATGAAGGCGAAGTTAGTGATTCTCCATACTCTTACAACGAGACAAAACTCAACCCTGATAATACATTGGGTGATGATGATGGACACCGGGACGTCTTTGCTGATCCTAGCCGACCACACCAGCAGAACGATTATGCAAGACGTAACAGTGACCTTTCATACATTGAAAATGAGCCAGAACATTTGAACACTTCCACACAAAGTTCACCACATGCTACTGAAGATGATGTACAGCAGAAGAAGGGTGTTAAGTTTGATACGGTTGAAGATGATGAGGACGAAGACGAAGATATCAAGAGAATGAAGAGTGTTTACAAGGTTTATTTCGACAGAGAAAATTCTATGAAGAGACCAGTGGATGTTGCTACAGAAGACGCACCACCTTTGCCAGCTGTTGGTAATATTAAACATAATGATGATGATGATGGTGTTGCTCTTGGTCAAGAACAAGAACAAGATCATGGCCATGATTCCAGCCATCTTGCAAATGAATCCAATTACCTTTCAGCTGAACCCCAATCAGAGGAGAAGAAGAAGGTTCATAGAGTCGTATCCTCTGTCTACTCAACCATCCCACTCCAGTATGGCCAACAGCAGGAGAGTTATCAGGAACAGCAGCCATTGCAACCAACTGAGCCACCATATCAGCAACAATCTGGCCCTTCAAGACAGCAATCACATCCACAACAGTACCAGCAACAGTACCAACAGCATTATTCACCTTCACACATTTATCAACCACCGCCACAACAACCGAGATATGGATCTGTACCTGGATCACCAAGGCTTCAGCCGCCGTATTCGGGACAAGCTGTTGAGCTTCCACCACTCCAAACAGTTCCAAATCCAACCAAGATTGATTACTCTGCTGTGGTAACCAGTACAGAATATGCACCAACAAAATCACTTACAGCCGGTACGAGACCACCAGATCTCAATATCCGTCCATTCAACCCATTGCATTATTCAGATCAAATTTTCCAACCAACATCTCCGAACACGCCATCGTCCTCTCAATTCCAGGCTCCAGATGCTTTAAGTGACACTGCCCCACCATCTCCACACCATATTAGAAACAGTATTGTGATGCTTGACCCGGTCGGTATTGGTAAGCAAAAGATTTACAGACCAGCTGGCGCTTTCTCTCAAATGAATAGCGCCAACAGTTCCAGAGCTGGAAGTTTAACAAGTCATTCACAATATGTGCCACCACCACCGCAAGACTCTGATTCTGAACTGTTGCCAAGATCAGGATCTCAGGGGGATCTGAGAAAACAGCTGGGTTCCTCTGAAAACTATAACTTTGTGTGATTTGTCCTCTTTTTTTTCTCTCTTCTTCTCCTGTTCACTTCTTTCTATTGTTTAGTCAATTTCTACTTTCAGTATAAAGTTTTTAAACCGCATCCCTACTAAACGGACTATGTATATCTCTTCACTACAGATCTTTTCAATAGAAACCCTATATCATAACCCGTTAATTAAAAACAATGAAGTAAATATGCCATAACATATACAATAGAAACAGCTAATCAAGCGTACTCGAAATCATCGATCTGGTTTCTGAACTTGAGCAAGTTTTGTTTAATCTTACTTGTATCAACCCAGGTAAGGTAATCTTCCATGGTTCTTGTAACAAGATAAGCGGGATCTGTGATGACGTTTGGCCCCACTCTGACGTGACCTTGCTCAACAAAGGTGATTGCATCCTTGAGGTTCTCAGCCATCTTCAACCTACACATTACAACACCAACACGACGGCGGCACATGGCACTGACGGTGACTTTATTCTCAAGGTCTGAGATTTTGGACTTTGTAGGAAGAATTCCCATCGAGTAAAGCTTCTCCAGGAGTAACTGCTCATGTTTTATGCGAATTGGGTCTGTCGGCTGGAGAAGAGAGAGCTTGTGTGCAAGCTTGCGGATGTCACCGCAAATTTTGTTGTACTTGTGGTAATCCTCACGTTTCTGGATGTGGTACTTTCTCATCACTTCAGCATCTCTGTGGTTGTTGTCTTGCTTCCAATCAAGAAAGTCAACCTTCTTGAGCAGCTTCTGCTCATGATGTTTTAGCTTTCTAACCATCTTGAGCTATCTTCTGCGTTTAGCGACCCACAACAATAAGTTAATAGAATTGTAAATGAATTCTCATAGAGATGATGAGCTGCAAAAAATTAAAAACTCGCGGTACGCGCACTCACTCTCGGAACTTCTCTTTCACGTGATCTCCAATGTTCCGGAGGTTTTGAAAAGTGAAAAATCGGCCTTCAAGTTGACGCTGAATAGTGTTCAGAGAGGCATTGTAGAGGGATCCAGTCACGTTTCTAACGATGCTCTTGAGATCTAGTTTGCAGTCTTCGAAGAGACTCTTCTCTTCGACCTCCTTGCGGGCCTCCAACATCGGTATGGCTCCGATCATCGTTCCTGAAGAGGTCAAGGTCGCCTTTTCAGAGATGAACCAGCCAATCATCAAAAGGAAGGGCAGAACACAACTCAAGCTTTCACAACTTGCAATTATTGAAGGTCCAAAGGGTTCTCTCGAACTTGAGATGCCAAACTTTCTCAAATGTGAACGCACAAATGACAAACTCACAGTCTCAGTGCCGAACCCCGAGAACAAGCAGCAAAGAGCGCTTTGGGGAACAATGAGATCACTTTTAAACAACCATATTGTTGGAGTCACAGACGGCCATTTGTCTATTCTCAAGCTTGTCGGTACTGGTTACAGAGCACAGGTTGAGGAGAAGGATGGAAAGCCTTTCTGTTCCCTCAAGGTGGGTGCCTCTATCCAACAGGGCCTCTTCATTCCAGAAAACCTCACAGTCACGTCACCATCGCCAACCAGAATTATCATTGAGGGAACGGACAAGCAGCAAGTGAAGCTCTTCGCTGCCAGACTCCGTCAATTCCACCCACCTGAACCATACAAAGGAAAGGGTATCTACGTGGATAACGAAACCATCACCCTCAAGGCTAAGAAGATCAAATGATTTGACGACCATACGCTCTGCTACTCAGCATTTTTATCTCTGGGGAACATTCTCATGGATATCAGCACTGTACATACGCATATTAAATGTTCACTATATAGTATCCGGTGTAGAAGTCCTATTAAACTGCCCATATATATCACGGCGCTGGGAGGAAATTGAGAGCCGTTGCTACAGTTACTCACCAGAAACGTCGAAACTTTTTTCCGCGCTGCCAACTCCAACATGAAAAAATGGCTTACGACTACAAGAGAGCACTTAGCAATCAGCTCTTGAGGGTCTTTCACTCGCTAATTTTCGCATTATGAATAGCTTGTTAGGCTCATCGCTAATTCGTGTGCGAGTATCGCCTCTCACACAGTTCCCTCGCCTGGTGCGCACGGGTGCCTCCCTCACATCTCCTTCTGTCGTCCAACAGAAGATCGTCACGGAGGCTCCAAATCACAGTCAAGAAAAGGCCATCGAGAGAAGACGACTCCCTTTCAGATCCGGTGTCATTGCCATAAAACGTGGAATGGGCCCATGGTTTGACAAAGAGACCGGTGAGACCTTCCCGGTCACCATGCTTGAGGTGGACCAGGTAGAGGTTGTGTACAACAAGACAAAAGAAAAGGAAGGTTACTATGCCGTACAAGTCGGTTACGGTGCTAAGAACCCACACAGAGAAACGAGACAGATGCTTGGCCACTTTGAAAAGGCTCAGGTTAACCCAAAGATCAAACTTGCTGAGTTCATGGTGAAGAACGAAGAGGGTCTTCTCCCAGTTGGAACTCTTTTAAATGCCGACTTCTTCACTCCAGGACAGTATGTTGATCTCAAGGGTGTCTCTAAGGGTAAGGGTTTTGCTGGTGTTATGAAGCGTTGGGGTATGAAGGGTCAGAAGGCTTCTCATGGTGCCTCTCTCTCCCACAGATCTGGTGGTTCTTATGGTGCCAACACCTCCCCAGGTCGTGTCTTGCCAGGAAAAAGAATGCCTGGAAGAATGGGCGGCAAGAACAATACAAAGCAGAACTCTTTGATTGTAAATGTGGAGAAGATTAATGAGACAAGAGGTATGATTCTGGTTAAAGGCCATGTTCCTGGTCCAACCAATACATTTATCAAAGTTTCCGATGCCATCAAGAAGCTCTGATATCGTTTAAACACCTTTGATGTCCCATACTGACATTTTCTCATGATAATATCCTGTAAATAAAACTCTCGCTGAATAGATGGAAAGCTTAAGCAAATTACATGCCCTATAATGGATCTAATTTCATCGGGTCAACTACGTTAGTCATTGAAACCTTACTCTTTATAGCATCGATACACACAAAAAAGAGAACATCAAATTCAAAGCAGTTCCTGTAAGTTATACCCATTAATTGTTATGCAAATCACATCCTTCAATCATCATCTAACTCAGAAGGCTTCAACATACCACCAACCTTCGAGGCTTTCTCTCTCTCCAGACGTTGCTTCTCCAAAAGTTCATTTTCACGGTCCTCAGCGAACAAATAGTCAGTTGGATCACCACCGAACTGTTTGATCTGAACAAGGAAGTCTCGAAGTGTACCCTTGAATTTAATAGGATCACGATGCTGAGCAATGAGAACCTTGATGAAGTTCTCCACTTGTTCCTGTGCTAGGTGTGGGAAGGCAGATCTAAGAAGGTTGACCAAGTACTCTCTCAAGTACACGTTGTTGGTGGTTCCAGCAGGAGCATCGCCTTCACTATAGAGGGGTGCTGTAATGTGGCCAGTCTCAACAAGGTCAATCATCTTGGCAATCAAAGTGGACTGTGCCTTGAATCCAGCCTTGTGGTCAGAGTCTGTGATGACTTCGAAAGTTCCAGTAAGAATCTGGAAGTAGAAGCTCTGATAAAATGCAGTAGTGAAAGGTGTAGTTCCAAGCTTTTCAACATTTCTAAACAATTCGTTGGCAAGACTCAAACCACTGTTTTCCACGTCCCTATTGTTGTGCTTGAAAGCCCAAAGAATGGCATTGACGAAGAGTTGGAAAGCATCTCCAGAAAGCTGCAGCAAGGCGTTGAAAGACTTCAAATTAATCTCTCTCAAAAGCTTGTAGAATTCAACTCTGTGCTCTGGATACTCTGTAAAGTCTTTAGTTATCATTTCTAGAGTTGGTTCAAAAACACTCTGTAACACCAAAACAACACCCTCTGGAATCATATGACCAACCTTCGCGACAACAGTAGTCAAACAGTTCAAGACCTCGGCATCACGAGCATCTGGGACATTAGTCTTGTAGTCCTCCAAGATAGTACTAAAGAGAGGCTCAACCAGTGCATTCACAACCTGTTCCAAGTTCTCAGCCTTGGAGATATATGCTTCAACTAAGTGCAAAATCTCCTTCTTAATTGTACGAAGACCCCTCACCTTTGGCGTCTTGGTGGCAATCAATCCGTCTGATGCAACCGCCTCCGAAATCATGGTGGAAACGGCCTTGTACAAAGACAACATGTTTTCATAAATAAGACCAAGTTGGTTATAGAAACCTGGGCCTAAAGAGGAGCACACAGCAACGTTAGTTTTGATAATATTAGCAATGATCTTCACGGTCTCTGGGTTTGTAAGAAGAGCTGGGTTGTCGCCAGCTTGTGTCACAATAGCCGTCCAGGCGGTGTTTGGAAGGTACATTAAGTCAGACAGCAAACGGTCTCTAGTCTGAATCTTTGTCTCAGCACCAACAATGTAACCACATGCCTCATAGAATGTGTGGACCTGTTGTGGTTGTAAGTCTTCAGTGATCTTCTGAATGTTTCTGATGATCTCAACAATGAATGGTTCAGTCTCATTCTGTTGCTGCATAACGAAATGACGGCGACATTTCAAAGTTATCTTCATGAAGGTATCACATGCCATATCTTGTACACCCTCATGTGTTTCATGCATGAATTCAAATAGCTTGTTGATAACTGTTTTCAAGAACTTCCAGTGTGCCTTCAAGAATCTTGGATATTGGCCAACAATGTACATGATGTTGGAAGCAACAACCGCCTTGTTATCCTTACCACGTTTCATCTCAGTTAGAGCCAACAAATCCTTAATAACAGCAACAAGGAATCTCTTCTCCATTTCCTCGTTCATGGTACCGGAAATGGAACCAATAGCCCAACACAAAGTGTTAATGTTGTGCCACGACCACTCAGATCCATCAATTTGTCTCGACAACTTCTCAGTCATTATCTGCTCTGTATCAACAACATCCAAATGAGTAAGGTAAACCAAGACCTCTTTCATGGACTTGTACAACGTGATGGTATCAGACTCCTTGACGAACTCACGAACGATCTCACCTTCGTCGTTCTGGACCACAAGGACCTCCTCTGGCTTAGCCATAGATTCGATAACAACCAGTCTTAACTGCGATAAAATCTCACTATAAATATGCTTTCTGAGTGGGAACTTTGCAAGGAGCTCCGGGTTTGGGGCACCACCTGCAGAAGTGGCCATGAGGGCGCTGCCATATCCCATTTGCATCATTGGTGAGAGCTCTTGGGCCGGAAGTTTCTGCACTTCTTGGAACAACGAATAGACGAGTTTGCTCCAGTAGTCCAAACAAGTCTTGAACAATTCTCGCTCATCAATTCTGGAGAGCTGGATGAGGTATTCATGCGATGTCAACAAAAGCGGTCTAAGCTGTTCACCTTCAAGAACAAGAACGTGATTACCTAAGAATGTACAAAGGAACATGGCGAGATCCTGGAGGAAGGCTTGGTCATAACTGTTGGCAACCTCATAAGACTTTTTGAGTTCGACTTGTGGCGGAACAACGTGAGCAATCTGCTCCATTGTGTTTTGGAACATGACAACAAACTTCTGGTCGTACTCTGGGGCAATCAAGGATGCTGCCTCAGTCAAACACTTCAAGGAAGCAGTTCTTGTGTCTTGTGGTGCAATGAATTTTGTAGACAGAATGTCCAACAAATTTGTCTCAAAAATATAGCCCAGGGGGATCCAGTGCATGTACTTGAGAATAGTGTTCAAAGTTGCTGTGACTAAAGATGGTTTGGTAGACTTGTCAAGAACCTCTAGACAGAGTTTGAAAATCTCAGAAAACTCCTGGCCCATTCTAGCCTTCAAACTTTTAGCCTTAGCCTGTGTCATTTGATCAGACGAGTAATCAAACACTTCCTCAGAAAGCAACTTGAAGATGACCATGTTGTTCTCACAAGCGTTGAAACCTGATCTTGAAGAGTCAACTAGATCCTGGATAAAATTTGGCCAGGCATCAGGCCAATCCTGTTTAGCAACCTGAACCAAGGTTAAGTCACACTTGTTAATGAGCGCCTTTTGTCTATTGAACTCATCGTCGTCGTCATTGCACATGGAGTATATCATCTGGACGAGAAAGTTTCTGATACCAGATCTCTGAACCTCTGGCAACATCTTCCATCTTGTCTGGATCAGCTTGTCCAAGATCGAAAGACCAATATACTTAGCTTGCGGGTTCTTGGATGCCTGAAGGATTTGGTCAGCTCTTGTCCATGCATCAACATGTTCCTGGAACTGAGTAACAATGTCCTGAGCAGCCTTTCTCTCAGCACCGGATCCAGTATAGAAAGTCTCAACAACTTTATCGAACGTATCGATGTCGAATGGTTTAGAGAAGTCAAGGATTGACTCCATAGTGGCTGGTCAATGGTTTTAGAATTGGCGGAGAAGCTTTGGTTTGATGAGGTGTTCTGGAGAACTGTGCAAAATGTTAGTGGTCACGGCTCCAGAGGCTCTTATGTTGAAATACAGCACCATGTCATGTGTCATTAGTGTATTCAATTGATGCATAGTCCCCCCAAGATGTCGGGCTAGTGTGCATTGGCAGATCTCATGGTCATCGGGTCATTAAAGGGGTTCTGGCTGGCGCCATCATTGCCCCCATGTAAATCAAACACACTTGTCACGGCGGCAAGGAGAATTTAACAATTAAATGGGGTTTTTGAATCACAAACACTAGTGAATCATCTTGTGTGCATTTCATTATCAAAATAGGTACCTTAAAATATACTTACGCAAGTTATCGTGTGCTCAGTGGCGGCTGTGTCTGACTGGACTTTGTGGTGTGATAGAAGCCCGTAAGCGTGGTTCTTTCAGCTGATCTCTTCGATTGACCAGTTGATTAGATCTTTCCCTTCTTAAAATGGGCTTCCGAGCCGCTGGTTTGCTTGTTTCAGGAGCTGAACGTGATGCTTTGACTTAAAAGTACCAGTGTAAACAAGTCGTTTTCCTCAAATTTTCCTCTGGGCAAACAAAGCGCTCACTAGTCAAATCCCCAGGGCTCGCAACCCAAATCCTGGTTCGAGCAACATTCATGTTTTGATTTCGGCATTTGTTGATATATTCTCTTTAATCAGATATTTGAAGTCCTACAACTTATCTCAGCCTTATAAGAAATGTTTTTAATTTCCCACTCTTTCACACGTACCCCTGTCAACGACTCCGTTCTTGTCCACTTCATCGTTTCATTTGCTGGCAAAGAATCGCAAGGCTCTTGCACAGAAGATGGTCAGATTGAGACCCTCTTGGCGGAGATTCACAGACGAACCGATATAGTGGCATCTGAGCACAAAAGCATTGATGCCTCTTCTATCAGTGTGATCGTGGTCGCAGAATCTCCTTTGGGAGACAGGGAGTTTTTTGAGCTTGCCGCCAGGTATGATGCCCTAACCTTCAATCCTTCAACTCTTCAGCTGAATCTCTGAACGCGTAGCGATACTAATGAGAGCTCGAAAGGATCTATATCGTGTCCAAAATGATGCGTTTCTCATATAAGTTACAATTTTCACCAATGACGCCCGCTTTGAGGACCTTTTCGGGAGCTTTGGTTCATGATGCCCGCGCCGTGGTCTCAAATCTCTTTGGGAATCACAAAAGCCTTGCTAAGGTGCTTCAGAAACACAAAAAGGAGCACATGTCTCAGAATGAAACAAACATTGATGACCTAGCCATTCTTTTGGCGCAGCTAGTCGAGATTAGCGGTTCAATGCCTTTTGAAGGCGACGACCAGATCTTGGAGTTCATGACTCTGCACAGAAACATAAAAGAGGCGGCCATGTTCCTTCAACACTGAAGGTATATGCGAGTTTGTAGCATCGTTAGTACTCTCAGATTTTGAATCAATGCCAATTACTGCTATCAGAGTCTTCTGGGATCGGACTGTAGTCAGACAAGACTGTTATTTGAATTGAGGTGCACATGTTTGGTACGGCCAAAAGCTCCAAGCCAACGCTGGCTGCCTTAGGCTAGTATTCTGTAATATACGTCACTTTTATTAGCAGCGTAATTGTCATCACTAAGCATTCGGCCTTCGGAGCCTGGCTAACAAACTGCTTATCGCGACCAGCCCACGCACGTGTCTAGCAGAAATTGGCCTCTGGGATTACTCCATAGGCTCACAAAGCAGGACTTGAGGAGGGAAGCCCTTGTACGGTGTCCTTTCTATAACAGAAGTGCCTTCGCGTGAACTCGGGCAAAGTATTCTGCAGCATTCTTTTTCCACTGGCGCACAGTTTTGGCTCCTTTTCCGAGCTGATTTGGACAGCGTCACACACGGCTCAATAAAGTTGATGAATAATTGCAGCGCTCATTTACAAACTACACCTACGGCACGATCTCTCACTTGAGCAATTTGATCCTAATAGCTGTTTCACCAAGCGCTCCTGGTATCGAGTGCCCGCAACTGCTCTTCTGTGCCACCGTCGTCTGCCCCGCTGGCTCGAACCCACGTTTCTGAGAACCGATGTAAGTATATCAGGTTGCCCTCGTTTGGTCTTTACACGGCGGTTAACTAACGCCATCACAGGAAATTTGGCAAATATCTCGAGTCCAGACAGCTGGAGCTCCCCGAATATGTTGGTCATTTTATCAACTACAAGGCCCTCAAGAAAGTATGTTTCCACTGCTTCCCCTTGTCGTCTTCCCAGAATATACTAACACACTCTAGCTCATCAAGGCTCTCGCCCTACCAAATGGCACCACAGGACAACCTCAAGATGTTGAGCGTGCGTTGCAAGAAAACAAAACCTCTTTCTTCTTCAGGTTGGAAAGAGAATTGGAGAAGGTGAACTCTTTCTACCTTGAGAAAGAGTCTGACCTCAAAATCAGGCTCGATATCTTGGTCAAGAAGAAAAACGACGCGATTGCAAAGAACAGACTCGGATCCAAGACATGCATTGCGTACATGACTCTTTATGACGGTTTCAAAAGATTTTCTAGAGATCTTGATAGACTGGAGCAGTTTGTTGAGTTGAACCAGACCGGTTTCTCTAAGGTATTAAAGAAGTGGGATAAGAGATCAAAGTCTCATACAAAGGAATTGTACCTCTCTAAGGCTGTTTCTGTGCAGCCAGTTTTCAATAGAGCTGAGATTTCCAATTTGAGTGACCTCTGTGCAAACTCCCTGGTTGAACTTGATGCCAAAACAGAGGGAGAACAAGTTGTCAGATTTGATTACGAGCAAGGAAATGAACTCAGACACAATTCTATCACTTACTCTGACATCTCTAATCTTCAGCTCAAACCATCGACCAAATCGCTCGACAAAGAGAAGTCTATTCATACATCTTCTGTTGTCGATGACTTCGAGATTGATGAACTTTACTCCGAGTTCTTAAATATAGCTCATTCTTCCACGGTTAACGACCTTCTTGTGGCCTTCATCGAGAGGATCAAAGAGACACCTAACCCCGGCTATAAGCTCACCAAGATTTTCTTCCTAGCTATTCCTACAAAAATTACCGATGAAATCCTTTCCCTTTTCTACAAACAGTGTTCAGGTTTGGTTGCCCTTAAAACCACAGATGACTTGTCACAAAGAACAGTCGTTCACGAAGCGTGCTGCAATGTAAATGAGGAAAGAACATTCATCGTCCAGCTTGCTATTGAAGGCTCATTAAACTTACACTCTAAAGATATTAGCGGAAGAACCCCATTGCATTATGCCGCTGAATTGGGCAGAACCGATCTGATTAAGTTGCTATGCACGAATACGGGGGTGTTAGAGCATTTAAACTCTCTTGATTATGATTCCATGTCGCCATTATTGCTTGCTATTGACAAAAACCATCTTGATAGTGTCAGATCACTACTTGAACTTGGTGCTGATGCTGCTCCAACTAATACAGAATCTCATCCCCAATATCTCCCATTGAATGTTGCTTGTAAATCAGGCAATTATGAGGCTGCCGAACTGTTGCTTGAACAGCCAAAAGTAAAAGATTTCCAGAAGGATGCCGAGGGTCTTCTTCCCTTGCATGTGGTCGCAAAGACTGGAAACTTTAAGCTTGTCCCATTGTTGACTCAGAACGGTGCCGATCCAAATGGCCTCGACAGTTTCAATAAATGGCCTCCCATCTTCTATTCTGCCAGTGAAGGTCATCCAAGAACCACTGCTGCGCTTATCAAGGCTGGCGCTCATATTGAGATTAAAGATGAAGAGAACAATACACCATTATACTATTCTACTTGGGAAGGCCATGTGAATGTTTTGAATGTGTTGATTGATGCTATTCAGAGAATGAAGGGATCTTCCAACCTCTTGTCTCCATTAAAGGTTGCCAATAGAACCATGTCTATATCTCCAGATGAACATTCTTCAGCCTTTTCTTTGGGCCCAGTGACATTCAATATTGATTCTATTCCTGACTTGTCTTTGCCTCCTCCCATTATTCCATTGAGAAGATATGGACATAATTTCCTTGAGAAGAAGATATTCCTTCAGTTACATTTTGCACTTGGAAAGGACTCTATTGTTCTAAACCAAGATGAGATAATTACATCCCTTCCTGGAAGAATTGTTTTAAGCTCCAGGATCAGTGATGTTGTTCCAAGAAATATTCTTCTTCCTGTAATTGATGGCGAGAACACGGTTGCCTTCCAAATTGACTCTTTAGATATGTTTTCTATTGACTTCGAGATTTTCCCATCTTTCGGAACCAAGTTGATTGCCAAGACATCAGCGCTTTCTTATGTTTTTACTAATGTCACCAACGATGGGCTGAACAACTCTGTTGTGTTGCCACTTTTTGATAGCAGACTCAAAAATGTTGGTGAATTGAAGTTCCAATTCCAAGTTATTCATCCATACTCTGGAACGCCGTTGGAGATTACAAAGTATGATACTTACTGGAAATCCACAAGTGGTAATAATACGAGAATCCAGAACTCGGTTCTGAGTTTCGTCACTGCCTCTTCTCTCTCTGGTGACTATGTCAAGATCAACATTTCTTTGTTGGCAGACGGTACGCCTATTGTTTGTCCAACCTGGAACTTGGATATCATGGGAACCAAGCTTCCGCTGTATCAGTTGTCCTTTGACCAACTGAAGACCATTACAAACTACAACATGGACAGTATAATCTTCCCCGATGTATCAGATACATCATCCAAGCAAGAATTCTATGCGTTCCTCAAAGGTATTTTGGACAATAATTATATCCTCTTTGATGATTTCCTTCGACTTGTTCCTGACTTTGTCAATCTTAATGTTGAAGTTCTCTATCCAACTGAGGCTGAGGTCAAGGACATTCCAATGACTCTTCCAGATACCACAGATTTGGATGAATTTATCGACTCTGTTTTAACTACGGTTTTCGACCACGTCAGACAACTCCGTTCCAACAATGTGAAACGAACGAGGTCTCTTGTTTTCTCTTCTAACAACCAATCTGTTTGTTCTATCCTTAACTGGAAACAGCCGAACTATCCAGTCTTCTTCAACGTAAGTGGAGTTCACTTTGAAGGTGACAGATTCAATGTCAGTTCAGCTAATGGGTTCTCAGTTGATGTTGTCAAGTCTGAAGATGCGCCTTCGCATTCCCTCAAGGAAGCCACAAGGTTTGCAACTCTCAACAATCTATTGGGTATCATTGTTCCTTCAGAACTACTCGTCCTTGTTCCTGACCTCGTTGACAGTATAAAGTTCAGGGGATTGGTTCTTGTTGCTTCTAAGAACGGTATGAAGATCTCTGATCTTCCTGATGAGAATTTGGCTAAGACAGATATCAATGGTGCAAGATGGGAAGATATCTTGAGCTTTAAAGGCGATATTGATATGTAAATGGTGATAATGTGTATAAAGATGAAAGCCAAAAGATTGGTTGTATTCTACGAATTCGAATGAAAACCTTATTAATCGTTTAATGCTTTTGTACTCGTGACATTTATGCTTAGTGATTTTTATTTGAATCTTGCCAAGGTAGGGCCCAACACCTCTTTCTCTTCCGGAATCCCTCTTGCCTTTCTGACCTTCTGTGCTCTAAGCTCCTTCTCCTTCTTCAAGTTTGCATCCAATCTCATCTTTCTCTGGTCGATAACATTCTGTTGTTTCTTTCTCAAGTGGCGACGCAATGCAGAGTTCTTACCCTTGACGCTTGGTCTTGGTTCGAGCTTTTTGTCATCTTCTTCAATCTTGGACTTCAACAGTGCCTTACGATCAGCAGGTTTGAGCCTGTCAGCTTGTGACCTCTTGTCAACTGTACCAATGTAGTTTGGATCCAGAGAGATCGAGTCTGCAGGAAGCTTGTTGAGCAACGAGCGAACCTCTGATTCTTGTCTTTGCTTGGCTGTCTCGTATGGATTGACTTCGAGGGAGTCATAGTTGGCTTCACCGGCACCAGGAATGATGAGAGAAGAAACACCAGCCGTGTGGCCAACACCAAGCAAATCTTCAAACGGAACGTGTCTTATTGTATTGATTCTAGATCCTGGTACCATGTGGTTCATGTATGGTGAGTTCTGCTTTGTTCTAAAAGCATCTTTCCATACTGTGACGTGAGGTCCCCAGGCAACGGACATGATTCCAGAGTCAGAGATATGTAAGCTTGATGCTGGTGTGGGTGTGAAGTAAGAATACAGCTCTTTATAATTTCTAACATCCCAAATCTTGAGAGACTTGTCGGCGCCTGCAACAGCCATGTAGTTTCCTGATCTGTCAATAGCAATGTCTTTGACAGGACCTCTGCAGCACTGGATCTTCACCAGTGACTCGTTAGCAGCAGGTGTCCAAAGCGAAACAACACCCGTGGCAGAACCAAGATGCACAATAGCATTCCATGGATTTTGTGACATAGCCTGTGTCGGTCCCATCTTTGTCCTGATCTCATTCACGAGTTGTCCTGTTGATGTATCCTGGTACTTGAGGAACCCAGTGTTTCCACTTGTGGCGAGGAGATAGTGATATGGAAGGAACTCCATATGTTTCACTTCGACATGCTGTTTCATTCGGTGCAATTCAGTTCCTTCATGATCATAAATGAATGTGTACTTCTTCTGTGCAACAGCGTAGTACTGCTCATTGTGAAGATATTTGACAGCATTAACAGTCTCACCCAAATGGAGTTCCGACCTGAGCTCCCCTTTTCTCCAGTCCATGGATGCAACATGACCTTTCTCACCACCTATCAGAAGATGTGTACCATTTCTGGAGTAATCAAGTGTGTAAGGTCCGAATTCTTTCAAGTCAAGGTTGAAAGCCTTATTAGCAGTAGCTTGGTCCACGTTCTCTTTGATCTCAGATTGCTTGAACTTATAGGTCTTTTCCATTCCCTCAGCTTCCAAGTAACCAACATCCTCTTGAAGAAGCATTTCAGTGGCTGCTGCAGATCTTACAGCATCTTTATATTGGCTGTCGATCTTTCTGAGACCGTGTTTGAGTTTCTTGTCTTTGGAGAACTTGCTACTCTTCTTGAAGTCGCCTTCTCCACGCTCGAATTTCCCTTCATTTGGGCGGCCAACAGCGCCATTCTTGCCTGTAAACTTTCCCATTGTGTGGCAAATTTAACCCCTTTGCTCCCTTTTAAGTCACGAGTCAAAGATCAATCGATAAAAAAGAACAGGTAAGCTTTCGAAGTTTTAATATGTATGCGATGAGAGCATCTGAATTTTTTTATGCGCAGTGGCCTTACATAATCACATAGGTAAATTACAGAACGCAGGTTGATTAGAAGCGTAAATAACAGCACGATATCTATGTGTCAAGCGGTTTGATGTTTATTTAAAAGAAATTTTTAATTCATTCTCTAAACTATTCTGTTCGTTTTTGTTCATTAATATGGTGCAGTATTATCAGGAGATATTTAGCACTTTGGCAGCAGATGACGCGGTGACAACTGCAACACTCAACACATTAGGCTGGCTATCATCAACAATTGTACCATCAACGATGTCTTCATCAACATCCACATCCAATGAGCTTTTGCTAACCCAGTCTTTGGTGGATTTACTAAACTGCGCAATCTGAATAGTCGCTCTAGATAAAGCAATACAGATTTGTGACGACTTATCTAGAATAATGTTATCTGCAGGATAGTTCAATGGGATCTTGGATGATTTGTCTTTTCTCATGTCCCAGACAAGAATGTAATGTTCAACTTCGTTTGAGTATCCACCAAAGAGCCAATATCCATTGCTTCCGAACTTAAGGGAGGTCATCTTAGCTGCAGATTCACCGGTATAGGTGCCTGTCAACTCACCGCTTCTCAAATCAACAACATAGATAGTTCCATTGACACCAGCAGCAGCAACAAGAGCACCATCAACGTGGATGTCAGCTTGGACAATTGCCCCCGGTAGGGATGTCTTAAAGACTGCTGACGAAGTTTCTGTATTCAACAATGAAAGACCTCCATTTGCATCAAATGATACGATGAGATTAGAAAGCGAAGGATGAGGGCGTAATGAAACGATTGGCGCATTGTGCGTGTTAATTATGGATCCGTTAAGGATAATCTGACCGCTGGAGAGACCAACGGCTGTGATCGTTTCTGTTTTAGAGATGCAAGAAATTTTAACGTTCTTGGGGATACTGGTGTCCTTTTCATAAGCCCTCGAAGTTGGATCGAACACAGAAGTAATACCCGTGCTAGACGTGACATAGATTTGTTTGTCCGAGGTCGTGCTTGCGCTAATGATCTTCTTGAATGGTTTAGTGGAAATGTCCGTCTCCTCGAGGTTTGAGATGGATGCATCGATTGCAAAGTTTGGTTTCTGTTTCTGAGATTTATGAATTGCCAGCAGCTCTTCATTGGCACTAGTGATTGCTTCTGAAATATCCACTGGAACTGGTGCACCATGGCCCATCTCTTCATCCGGAACGTCACCGTTGGTTGGTACGTCTTCTGTAACGATTGGTTGACCCCCGCTGATGGACATCGAGAGCTCTTGAAGAGCCTTTCTGGCCTCATCTCTCTCGTTGATTGCCCTTGCAGCTACACGGACTGCGGCATCGTGGTGGTACAGGGCAGTTGAGAGTTCTTTTCTCGAGTCGTCGAGCTGCTTTCTCAATTGGAACAGCTCCAACGCGATCGAATCCCATTCGTTCTGGAGAGCGGATAACAGAGATGGGACAGAGTTTAATGTAGCGTTACGCGGTGGCTGATTCGGCGATGCTCTGATAGCAATCAGGTCCTCAATGGATAGCTCATCTGAGGTAATTGGGTCTTTGTGGTGTTCGTTGATATACGCCTCCACCAGCGATCTCTCAAAGATGGCGCCGCTCTTCGGGGATACAACGGGCTCCTTTGGCGGTACTCCGGAGACTGTGCAAACAACGTTAGCTCCAATACTTGGCACAATCCTAAAATCTGACTTACTCGAGCACTGCATCTTCTCTCAATAGTACGGGATTAAAAAATCGATGAGTTTTGTAGTTGTTGACGTTTCTTGATGTTTCTTGATGTTTGTTGACTCCAAAAGATTTTCCCGCCAAGGTTCCGCGAATTTGGGCCTATTTGATAATGGTGAAGATGTCAAGATCCCGTCTGAAATAGTTGCTTTACATAGCGATCCTGAAGCTTCAATGAGCGATGTGGGTATTTATTCGGAATATTTTTCTTGGTTTTTATGTTATTAACAATCTTTATCTACAGTTTAAGCGCCAGAAACGCGAACCTCTAGAGGAAGATGGCGACCTGCTCTCCATCGACCTCTCATGGCTCACAAAACTATCGCAGGACATCACCTCAACAGTCCAGGAAAACATCAAACTGCGAGAGAAGTTTCCTGATGATCCATTGAGGTTCATTGATACCGAAACCTCCCTATATGCACAAGTTAAGGCTCTCTCAAACATCACAGAATCTCCGGAACTCTTTAAGCATGATGACTTATTGGCATCAATACTCACCAATGTAGCACAACATCCTAA
Organism: Petasospora japonica; assembly: GCA_030557175.1. Classification (NCBI taxonomy): domain Eukaryota; kingdom Fungi; phylum Ascomycota; class Saccharomycetes; order Phaffomycetales; family Wickerhamomycetaceae; genus Petasospora; species Petasospora japonica. Next base: position 51,722 of record JAKTVL010000059.1, read on the forward strand.
TGAAGATATCATCGATCAACTTGCGACCACACTTTCAGATTTTATTGATCCTGATTACGAACTTGAACAGAACAAATTCATTCCATGGCTTATAAAATCTGGGATCTTGACCGAGTTGGTAAAGAGACTATCAACAAGGAGATTAGGACTACAGATGGTTTCTGAACTATCCGAATATGAATCTCACAAGCAGGAAATACAAGAAAACTTTACTGAGACTGTGCTGATAACACTCTCCTCTATGAACGAGAGAGGATCCGAGATTGGTGAGCTGGAAATTGCTTATGATCTGGTCTACAAGCTTGTGAGTATTGATCCTAAGACTTTTTGTTCCAAATATGCATATGGCGTCGAGATCATGTTGGTATCGTTATCCAAGTTCGCTCAAAATAAATATACAGATGATGATGAAAGTATTAATGATATTGTGGATTCGTTGGCACTTTGTCTTACAGTTCCTTCTGGGTATGGAGCGTTTCTGCGCTACGAAGGATTTGACTTGTTACTGTTGATAATGAAGAACGAGGAGTGGGGGTTCAGGACTTTCCTCAAGCTAAGCGGATTGACTATGGACTCTTTGAACAGGGAAAGAAACGTGGAATTGGCCTTAAACGTCATCAGGGGCAATTATTTCCTCAAGAATGTATTCAAATTCTTTCCCGGAAACGAGAAGATGGTGGTCCATGTCTTTCAGGAGCTCATGGTGTTTTTACCTTTGGGCTCAGATGAAAGAATGAGACTTATTAACAAGCTACTTGCGAAGGACTGCAAGTGTCTTAAATTGGTAATCAAGCTGGCCCAAAAGATAGATCGGAAGGTTATTGCTGTTGGAGGCTCTTATGACTTTGACGATACATACTTGGAAAAGATTGATGCTGGATTGGGCCTGCTGCAAGACATTGCTGTTATCCTTTCATGGCTTTTGATTGAAGATGATGAGGTAAAGTCTGAAGTAGCCTCTCTGGGTGTTGACCAAGAGAAGATAGTGAATATTCTCAGGGGATACAAAGATGAATTGCAACTCAACCGTGACAGCTCGGGAGATGACGATTCGAAGGAGAGCATCTCCGAGACTCTCTCCTTAATTAAGGATTTTATTGCCAATCTGGAGTGATCACATTTGCTCAGTTTGAATGATATGAGATATTCTTTCCCACTCAGGGCTCATGGAAACCAATGCAAGTCGTCTCTCTATGCCTTCAAAGAGAACTACAACATTTCATCAGGAAAAGTCGATACAAGGCCAGCTTCGATACCTCGTAATTGTCGGGAAAAGATTGTTTGAACTGTATCCCATTTTGAAATAAAGGATTTGGTGTTCGGATTTACACTTATAAAGTATTTGCTTATATGTCTCTGTGCCACCCAAGATCCCATGAGATAAAGCTCTATGATTGTAGTACATACTACAAGTTATCGCTAGGAGCGATGACAGTGAAACTCGTATTATGTATTACATATTTGAAGCCATCCAAGGAACTCAAGCTTAAATCAAACGTCATGCTGCACTGAGAAGCTCAATTATATATAACAGCTATAACAGCGACTCCGTAGAATGGCACGCAAGATCTGGATAAGTAATCCGGACACCAGAGGTTGTGATGAACCCACACACCAGTATATCTTAAATTCCAATAACTTAGCAACTGGTCTCTCTATCAGCTCAGTATCCACTCAATTGAATGAGTTAATATCGAAATAATCCTAACGGAAGCTGTCCTAAATTCTTTTCTGGATTGTGGTGTTTTGGCAAAGGAGGGAAAAGGACTCATGTTCTTATCTGGCTGCTTTCTCTTGGGGAACCAACACAGATAGTTTTTTTTTCCACTTTTAGTTATCTAAACTTGGCACAAGAGTCAATTCACAAAGAAAAGGAAAAACTATGGTCTAGATTCGGTGCCTGGGTTTCCATTGCTCTTCTTATTACTTGGGATTTAGCGCTTTTTAAGACGAGTTAGAAGTGCATGGAGTGCCGCTGCCACTGCTTTTTCGCCACTATGCCTAACTGGGGGAGCCCAGTATTTCGCCAGTATCTATTTCAGGTAATTGATCTGTAGTTTCTCTTTCGCGCTTTCCCTAACAGGAATTAATCTGAAGCAATGGCGCATAAGTGAAATTTTATTAAGCGAGCCAATTAGCGAAAAAGAGCGAAACGCTCTGCCAGGGGCAGCCCCCCAAAAAGTACATACACAATCAAGTCTTCCTTTACCAATTGGCCTATTCCTTCTCAGTTGTATCCTTTTGTTGTCCAGAGGCTTAACGTCGTTTACTACTGATCAATATTCCTCAAGCTTGCATTCAAAAGCCTAGAAGGCACATAACTGACCGCACTTTCAACTCATCTACCTTGAGATCAAGGTCGAGCGGCACTCAATCCAGGCTGTACAAACACAACGACGCTCCAAGGGCTTACAGGGACTAGCAGAAGGTGCTGATTGTTTGAAGAAGAAGTTTCGCAGATATATTCGTCACCCTTATCACGGCTTTAGTGGAAAAAGGGACCTTCTCCATGAGTAATCCATCGCTTGGCCTTATCACAGAGCTAGGGACACCTGCCACAGATTACTCGGAAGTCCCAGAGGCCAAGTATCTATTACCGCCGCTTCCAGATACGGTCTTGAGACCATCTGAAACACCTAACGAAGAACTTATACTCAGTGAATATGACGATGTTATCGCTGCCCCTCGATATCACCCATCACCGGGTTTATCCACGCCACCAAGAAGACCACCACAACGTCCAGCACAGATGAATACACCTTCAACACCGAAGCAGACTTCGTCTGCACAGCTTGAAACACCTCACTCTACAAGCGTCATGTCTCCGACTTCATCTCCTTTTGATCATCATCATACCCCACAGTCCAACTCAAGCGTCACAAGAGCATCTACTGCATCTGCAAACGCACAAAAAATCACATCCTCACCATTCTCACCGGTGATACCCGTCGATGAACGATTTGGAATGAGTCTTGCTGAGCCAGAGGTGTCTCATACTCCTTCATCACCGATAGAAAAACTCCGATACTATGAGATGTGCCAACGTGCCCAAGACCAGGAGCTTGAAAAGACTTATTTAAGCATGAAGAAGAGTGGATGGATGAGTGAAAGAGATATTACACAGCTACGAAAGGCCAAACTGGAGAACTGGAAGCGTTGGGAGGCAAAGGTGAAAGCTGCAAGAAGAGAAGTCACTTCCCTGAAGGAAACCAACATTGAGAGATTCGACTGCAGCGGGAAATCGAGCTACGGAAATGGGAGCCCAACTGGTGATAGGGTGAGAGGTTTAGGTATCAGTAGCGAAGAGTGAATCTGACGAACCCCATGTGAATTTTAAATGACCACATTTGTTTCCCGTTTAGGGTACGCTACAGGGCTAGAACAAGAGACATCTCGGAGGAGAGGGCCCGACTACGTCGCAGATACAATAACACAGAAACCACTGCACTCTTTATGGAAATTGTAACCCGTAGAGATGCCATATCTGGAGGCGCGAGATGCAAAGACCCTAGCAAACAAGGTGCGTCAGCGTGCAAAACGGTCAGGCACAGCCCGGTTTTGTGACGTAAGATCCGCGACGATGTTCCCAGGAATACACCAGGACCTAAAAGTATCAACACAAACACTGACGCACCTCTTGGGTAAATCCCGTCATCGCGAGGAACTTGTAGACTGCACCCAAATGGAGTGTTCTTACTGGTCAGTCTTACCTCTGAAAATGCCTCAAAGGATGCATATTCTCACATGCCTTTGAAGGTCAGACAACTGACGATTGGCCCACGAGCTGGAGAGGAGCACGATGTGGCTGTTTTTGCGCTATCTCTCCAGAGTAAAAATTTTCTGTCCAGGTAGAGAGCTGGCGGCCACTGACACTAGGTAGGCCAGGGTGCTCTTTCTATAAATCCCCAAGGATCCGGTTCGATGAACCGTGAGGAGAATTGTAAATTTGTAGAACAATCGCAGCCCCCAATGCCTTTGGATAAGGAAGACAGCTCTATTTCGAAGTGGGATAGCGAATCCACGGACCTCGAACTCCAACAACGTCCGCAACACATCAGTTTCGGTGAAACCGTTCGAGGCAGATCCACTCAGAGAACACCTCTCAACAGACGTCTCTCTTTGTCGTCAGTTGATACTACGCTTTCACTTTCTCGTTCTCGTTCCCGCAGAGTTGAACCATCTGTCGCACTCCCTCCGATCTTCAAGACCGTCTCCTATAAAGTTGATGGACACAGTATATCGGACAAAAACACGGATATTGACAAGTCTGCAAAGAAGTTCAGTGAGAACACTTGGCATATCCAACCTGTTGAGGTTGTTTCGAAAGCTTTCTCCACTGATGCTGTAATTGGCCTGTCGGAAGATCAGTACCAAACCAACCTAAAGGAGTATGGTCGCAACGTTCACAATCCGCCACGCACAAATTGGCCACTCAAAATTTTCAATTACATGTTTGGTGGGTTTGGCCCACTGCTGTTTGCTTGTGGTATTCTCTGCTGTATTGCTTGGAAGCCGTTGGGGAACCCAAACCCAGCTGTTGCCAATCTTGTCCTTGGTATTGTTCTACTGGTGGTGTTCCTGCTACAGGCATTTTTCAACTTTTGGCAAGATTTCAGTTCTTCTAAAGTGATGAGCTCTATTGAAGATATGATTCCCGCTCAGGTTAACGTCGTGAGAAACGGTAAAATGATCTCTGAAGATGCCAAGAACCTTACACTTGGTGACTTGGTGTTTGTCACAAATGGTGATAGGCTCTCTGCAGACGTCCGTTTTTCAACTATTCAAGCCGCAGACTTCTCCTTTGACAGAGCCATTCTTACTGGTGAGTCGAAACCTGTTTTTGCTACAACTGAGTGTGATCAAGTCGGCTCAAACTACTTAGAGTCTGCTTCAGTGGGCTTCCAAGGTACATTCTGTGTTGGTGGATCTGGATTTGCTATTGTCATTGCTACTGGTGACAACACTGTATTTGGTCAGATTGCCAAGCTTTCTTCAGGGCCTAAGAAGAGTCTTTCACCATTGCAAAAGGAAATATACAGATTTATCGGTGCAATTTGTTTAGTTGTCTTGGTCCTGTTGGTGGTGATCTGTATCCTTTATGGTGCCTGGCTCAAGAAGAGTCACGCAGGTTGGGTCACTGTTTCTGTCCTCATTGTGGATCTTATCTCTGTTACTGTGTCGTTTATTCCCGAAGGTCTTCCAATTGCACTGACCACTTGTTTGGTAATTACAGCTGCTGCTATGAAGAAAAACAAGATTCTTTGCAAATCTCTCAATGTTGTGGAGACTCTTGGTTCTGTGTCTACCATTTGTTCAGACAAAACTGGGACTTTAACTAAGAATAAGATGTTTGTAACTTCCTATTGCATCGGTGACACTATAATCGAGGATATGAGCCTGAGGAATGGGAGTAAGAATCTTTCTTTGATCTCTAAGTTGTGTAATGCTTCCAAGTTTGATGCAAGTACTGTCTCAAAGCCAATAAAGGAAAGACTGATGAGCGGAAACGCCACTGACCAAGCCATCTTCCGTTTTGGACATGAGATTGATGACTCTGAGATCCTCGACTGGGACATGAAGGCTGAAGTGGGCTTCAACTCCAAAAATAAGTTCATGATCCGTCTCTTTGAGCATGACAAGAAATTGACTTTGATGATTAAAGGTGCACCTGATATTTTGATGCCAAAGTGTTCTTATTTGCTCGATCCTTCAGGAGACTCGAGTCCTTTGAATACCACATCTCTTGAAAGAATCTCAAACATTCAGAAAGGATGGGCAACAGAGGGTCAGAGAGTGGTGTTGTTGGCCTTCAAATTTATCGATGCGCATGTTTTCACTGACACTGGATTCTCATCCAAGGAAACCTTGGACCTCTTGCTCAACCTTGCACAATCAGAGCTGGTACTTGCAGGTCTCGTTGGCATTAGTGACCCTCCGAAGGATGACATATGTTCGGTTGTGAGCACTCTAAAGGGAGCTGGAATCAAGGTGTGTATGGTCACTGGTGATTTTGAGCTTACTGCCGTTGCCATTGCGAAGAAATGTGGAATTGTCAGTCCAGAGATTTCATTAGAGGATATTCACAATGCTTCCCATTTGAATCCGTTGTTTAATATACCTGAGACGAAGATCAAACTCAGAGATCGCGTCACCATCGATGCCGCTTTGTCACTTACTGGTTCTTCCTTGGATACGTTGAATGAAAGTCAATGGGAGCATTTAACGTCATACCAGGAGATTGTCTTCTCAAGAACTACACCAGAACAGAAACTGAAGATAGTAGAGGAATTCCAAAAAAGAGGTCATATTGTTGGGATGACTGGCGATGGTGTTAATGATGCCCCTTCCTTAAGACAAGCTGACATTGGCATTGGGATGGCAGAGGGATCGGACGTCGCAAAGGAGGCATCTGATTTGGTTCTCTTGGAATCTTTCTCTTCTATGGTGACTGCATTGATGTATGGCCGTTTAGTATTTGAAAATCTAAAGAAAACAATTGCATACCTACTCCCTGCTGGTTGTTATGCAGAGCTCTGGGCAATTTTATTCAACGTGTGGTTTGGTTTCCCACAGGTTCTCTCATCCTTCTGTATGATATTAATCTCTTGTCTGACAGATTGTGCAGGGGCCATAACTTTGGCTTATGAAGCTCCAGAAAAGAACTTGTTACAGAAGGAGCCAAGATCAGTGTCCGGCGCCAGACTTGTTAATGCCAAAATGCTTGTTCATTCTTACCTGGTGTTGGGCACCTATGACACTTTTGTGGCCATGTTCTCCTCCTTCACCTACTTCAAGGAACATGGTATCAGCTTCAAAGATCTTTCAATGTCATTCGGTAAACTTCCAGAGGGCATGACGCAAGATCACTACAATGAAGTTTGCAAAGTGGCATCTTCTGTCTACTTTGTGACACTGGTGTTTCTCCAGTTTTTCAATCTTCTATCCACCAGAACTAGATACTTGTCTCTCTTCCAACAGAAGCCAATCTTGAGCAAAGACACGCAGAACTACGCCATGTTCCCAACTATGTTATTAGGCTTGGGTGTTACTTTCCTTTTTAACTATGTTCCATGGTTCAACAAGAACTTAGGAAGCGGCATTGTCCCTGCAAAATACTATTTTATTGCCCTGGGCTTTGGTGCTGTCATCCTAGTGTACGATGAACTCAGAAAATTAATTGTCAGAAGCCACCCACGGTCGTTTGTTGCAGCCATTGCTTGGTGATGGTCTATAGACATATAAATTACATGGATGCATACAGGCTTCTTACGTTAGAAAAAAAAATAGTCATACATTAACATAACAATCTTACTTTTGACTTTGCGGAATTCAGTCACGAGAGTAAGGGTGGTATCCGCCTCTTCTATTATGACCGCCACGATTTCTTCTTATTCCATTACCAGAATTGTTGCTTGGGCCCCTTGGGATGCCAAAGTTCTGGCCATAAGAAGCTGGTGCAGCTGGGGCTGGTGGTCTTGAGGCCAAGGAAGATTGCTGTTGACGGAGGCCATCTAACCAATTCTTGAATTGAACCTCCTGCTCTGGGGTCACCTGTTGCGTCTGCTTGACTTGGGTCCAGTATTGCTCCATGGATGTAATGTACTGACTCAACTGCTCTGGGGACACTTGTTGCATCTGTTGCTGCATCTGCTGTTGTTGATAAACACCTGCCATAGCACCCATCATACCCATGTTCATAGTACCCATATTTTGGCTCTGTTGATTCATGAAGCGTTGTTGCTGCTGTTGGATGTGATTCTGCTGCTGCTGCTGTCCTCTTGGTTCAGCACGTTTTACCTCAATCTGCTTCCCTTTGAAGTCAATGAATCTACGTTCAGTAGCCTTGTCAACAGAATCTGGAGAATCAAAAGTGACGAATCCAAAACCACGAGAGCGACCAGTATCCTTATCCAACATGAGTTGAGCGTCAATGATGGAGCCGAACTTTGAGAAGAACTCTTCAAACTCATGTGGACGCACTTCTGGAGGAAGACCACCAACAAAAATTTTACCAGTCTTATCTTGCTCATCTCTTGGAATAGCTCTTTTAGGATCAATAACTTTACCATCAAGAACATGCTGCTGTCTCACAACTTTGTCAACAGACTTTGGATCAGCGAAAGTTAAAAATCCGAAACCACGAGAACGACCAGTGGAGCTCTCTCTCATAATCGTGTGATCGATCACCTCACCAAATTGAGAGAAGTATTCCTTCATGGCGTCCTCGTTAGTATCCCAATCCAAACCACCAATGAACATTTTCGCAGCATCACGACTAAGATCCGCCTTGCGCTCAGATTCTGCATCAGAGAGAGGCACCGGGGAGGTCGTTACTTGGGATGCAGGAACTATGGATTCCGCCGTCGTGGATAGGTGCTCTGTTTTCTCTGTAGAGTTTAAATCATCATCTTTGGTTGAAGCCGCTTCGCCCTCCTTAAGGTCAATAGCAGGCGTAGTTTCAGCCTCGTCACCTTCAGCTTTAGGTTCGGCATCTCTAACATCCTCATCCTTCTTCGAATCACCAGAGGTAGTCTCTGCGACAGATTTGGGGGCCTCAGGCTTCACAGGAGCAGCATCGTCGCCGTAGATATCATCAAACAAAGCTTCGTCGTCGGACAATGACATTACTTTAATCCGGGGGTGTTCTTTCAAGTGCGGAATGTGAAACAGAAAAATGATCCTGTATTTTCTTTTGTAGTTGATGAGAAAAGACAAGCTAACAACGTGCGGATGATTGTATGTCCTAGCTTGTTCTCTGATATGTAAAAGTTTCTGTACACCTATTTGCGTATAGAGTCTGGAAGGGTGGCAAAAAAACAGCGTGACAACCGTCAATAATCCCCTAAACCCAGAATATATAAACTCCAAGCGAAATAAATCTCTCCAAAAGAAGCAATTGGTAGAAGTATTACAATTAATAGAAGGATAACGAAAAGGAGCGCCAGCAGAAAGCCTACAAGAAACAGAGAAGTTGGCGTGTTGGGTAGGGAAAAGTTTTGGTTTTGTCGGTAAGCATAAGAAAACCGAAGGGCTCACAACCCTGCCGTTTTGGGACCTTATTTGCCCGGCAGCGAAAAAATTCATCTCCAGGATTCATCTCATCGCCTTTTTATTTGACCATATTGGAGGGCGGTATTGGTATCAAGAGTTTGAGGTTGATCATGAAGGACTACATCGTGTTCCTAGCACAGCAACATCCGACTTTTCGAGTTGCAGAGCTGGATGCTCTGGCAAACTTGCATAACATCAAGGTGGACCTTTCCGGGCATGATGAAAAGAATCCATTCCTTGTTATACAACTTGAGGACGATAGACAGGCTGAGAGTTTGATGGAGAGGGCCATCTTATCACGTGGTATTTATGAACTTTGGGGGATGGGCTCTACTCAGGAACTTCTACATGAAGATATCAAGACAAGGTCTTCTGACAGATGGCCGCAATATAAGGACTGCACTTTCAAATTCGATGTTCTTGGATTCAGAGGAAAGAGGTCAAATAAGGAGAAGATTGAGATGATGGAGCAATTCACATATCTCCCGTTGGAAGGCCCAATCAAGCTCAAGGACCCACAGGAGATCTTTACTGTTCTGGAACATTACGATGCCATTACTGAACACGAGAGCACAGAAAAACCTGTGATGTATTACTTTGGTCGTCAGATTGCCCTGAGCGCCAGGACGCATCAAGTGGTAGAAAAATATGATTTGAAGAAGAGGAGATATATTGGAACAACAACTTTTGAGGCGGAATTGGCACTCGTATCGTGTAACTTGGCCCACGTGGATAAGGGCCAACTTATGTACGATCCATTTGCTGGTACTGGATCTTTCCTTGTTGCTGCTGGCCACTACGGTGCTCTGACAATGGGCTCTGACATTGACGGGAGAATGATCAAGGGAAAAGGCAACAACACAATAAAGGCCAATTTCAAACAGTATGGAACGTCACTTTGCTTCCTTGATGTTCTCTCGATGGACTTCACACATAATGCCCTCAGAGACGACTTGAAAATTGACGTTATTGTGTGTGATCCTCCTTACGGTATTCGTGAAGGTTTGAAAGTGCTTGGTGCCAGAGATCCAAAGAAGTTTGCTGGAAAAGAGCACATCGAGATCGACGGAATGAAGTCCTGGCTCATGAAGACGTACATCCCAACTAAGAAACCATATGAGTTGGACAGCTTACTTTATGACCTTTTGAAGTTCGCTGCAGAGAGACTTCCAATTAATGGCCGTCTTGCGTTCTGGATGCCAACTGCCAACGACAATTTTGAGCCAACCATCATCCCACAGCACAGAAACCTGGAACTCAAGTATCACTTGGTTCAGGAATTCAACAAATGGTCCAGAAGACTTTTAGTGTACATTAACAGAGGTGATGACTACCATGGTCCTGATAACAGAGCCGCAACTTCTTTGCCAGAGTTCCGAAAGATGTACTTCAGATCAAAAACCCCAACACCAGAACCTTCAGCAAGCGCTAAGACCACCGAATGAATAGTTACGAGCATGACAAGCATGTTTAATGAACGTTAATGCATTATAATAGCACACACATGGGTTGTTCGTCAACTGAAACTATAAAAACCGAATAATATAAAGCACATAACGGAAGAAAGCAAAAAAGGAAAGACAAAATTGATATATTTAGTTCATGCGAGACTGATTAGTTCAGAAAGAATATTATGGGGACATTAGCGTTCGTAAAAGGTTAATTGGTATCATGAGGTATCCATTCAATAAGAGCAACAATTACTGGCTCGCTGATATTCATCTCTAGTCGTGGAAAGATCAATACTCCGCTTGTTCCTCAGCATTTGTTCGTCAAAGTAGCATCGATTCTCAACCAGATCCTTGATTACGGTGTCAAAGAGTCCATAGACCAAGTTAGAATACTTAGCGCTCACTTCGAAAGCCGCACCCACTTTGAGAGTTGGATATGTTTTCTTAACATACCGAATGAAGTCTTTCACTTGCTCCTTGCTCACACACTTAGTATCCATATCCAGCTTGTTCCCTACAAGATATAGTACCGTCCTTGAAGGATCGCAGTTCTCGTAACACTCCTGTACCCAGTGACGAAGTCCATCGAATGACTTTGCATCAGTTACATCGTATGCCAATAGCACACCATTCGTACCCTTGTATAACGATGGTGTGACATTACGGAATCTTTCTTGACCAGCGGTATCCCAAAGCACAGTTTTGAACAGCCTCCCGTCCACATTGACTACCTTCACCTTAAGGTCGACCCCAACGGTTGTCTTGGTGGAGCCTTCTTGAAAGACGTCGTCACAGTAACTCACGATAAGCGCACTTTTGCCCACGCCAGCATCACCAATAAGTAGCAGCTTGATGGCAGAGGTTGTCTTCGTTAATAGCTGATATTTAGGATCATGTTGGACTGTGTTGTATGATTCGGTGGGGTCTGTGACGGAACGCATCGTCGTCAACTGGTGGTTAATGTTCATATTGCTATGGAAAGAAGCCTCAATAGGAATGATGGGGCTCCCGCTGCTATTACGAATATAGCTTCTTCTCTTCTCCTTATTCTCCATATTGATAGTCTTGTTTGGCTCGCGATACCTAGTCAGTTATGAGTTTTCGTGTCTGCGTGGTGGACCAATGAAGTGTTGAGCGTATGGGCCGATGCCGATGACGTCCAGGGTAACAGGCCTCGAGCAGAGCCGCAGCAAGCGCTAGAAAAGAGCGTTGGGGGAAAGATTCGCGTGGAGAGACACCGGGACGACTCTTAAAGCCGCAAAGTGACCTCCAAGACGGGTTTATAGCAAGAGCTGTGGCTGCTCTCGCACTCCATTGTTGGCACCAAAATGTGTTGGCTTTCCCGTTGCAATTCGCGAATGGTTTTAGTACCCGTGAGAAATTGGCAGATTAGGAAATGCGATGTGATACTGATTAAAGTGTTAATTACGCTATTTAAGAGTATACAGACCAATATGGATCAGTATTTGACCGTTACTATGCCACTGCTGCTTCCGTAGTTCGAAATGTGCGCCAATTTTGGTGAAGAACTCGCTCTCTGAGTACGACTCTCTGAATTTGTGGGCCAGGTACACCACTGTTTGAGGTCCACACTCCCTTTTGAGGACGCTAATAAGGGCATCATAGTACACCGGATTGTATTGACAGTCCACTACACAGATAATGTCCCAATCTGTCGGAAGCTTGGACTTGTCTTCCCAATCAAGCTCGTCAAAGACGACCCTTTTCTGAGAAGAGTTAAGTGTAATGTTCTTCTCACAGATCTCCTTCGCGTCTTCCAAGTCTGTAACGAGAACCTTCGATTTTGTGAACATTTTGCTCATATGGATACCGAGAATGCCAATACCAGTACCCAACTCCAGGATGTTCAGTTTGCTCTTGCTCGTGAGCTCTGTATCAAGTGAGAGGAATCTAAACAGTGTCTCATCACTAATATTGTTAATTAACACACCGGTATCCCAGATGTGCCTAGCAATTTCTCCGGAGAGTTCTTCATAAAGCTTCATATCTTTCTCGATAGTTCTTATGGCTATTCTGTTGGTCTTCAATGGTAGTTCGTCCATGCTCTGGGGCACCTCTAGGAAATCCGATAATGTGGGGAGGAATTGTAATCCATTGACTCTGATAAGCTCGGTATTATGGCACGAATCAAACAAAGAGGTATCAAGTCCTTCAAACTGGTCATTTATAACATCCTGAACAGAGACATCGTCAAAATTTGTGGCATCATTGGATATCGTCCTCGTGCCAACATATCCGAACATGGCGATGAACCCGCCGCAAGGGGCAGCCTTCATACTCACCTGGATTTTCACGTCGACCGCTCTCTTTCCCGGAATCCATTTCTCCTCAGTAACCCCAATAACTGTATAGGATTGATGAGCCAACTCAGGTGCGTTTTGTGTGTAATAGCGGGCCTCCACGGTGATTGCGGTGCTGCCATAGAAGAATTGTTCACCGAGGTCATTCGCTATGGTGAGTGTCGCCGTGAGATCGTAGACAGGTGCAGTTGGTTTTGTGGCATATTTGGCCAGTAAAGACGCATTCCTGGAGAGCGTCAGGGGTTTCATGAACTTTATCTGGAACATTGTTGGGTGGTTATGATCAACGCCATGTAATTCCTTGTACTGAATATGACGATGAGTTGTAGCCCACTGAGAAAAATTATTCAGTGCACAGGTGCGATGAACCCTTTTTCTTTTGCAGGAGAGTTACATGGATAGGAGCGACTATAAACGTATATATTTAACTACATTAATTGGTTGTTCAGATTTTCCAGTTTCATATTAACATGTTCTTTTTTGCTGAATTATGTACAAGTCTTCCGATAATGGGTGCCATATCGAGCCCAAGGGAACTACGTTCCCTTTTGGTCTGCCCACAAAGAACATCAGTGTTAAGTATCCACTATCCAACGACTTCTCCATCTTCTCTTCTTCTCCAGTTATGTTAGTCATCAATTCATATCAATGTTTTGAGTGTTTGCGCGCCATGAATGGTATTTAGACCAATTTACTGCTGCTCCTGTTGCTGAACAGATTCAAGCACGTCTCTGAACTGCTCCTTCGCAGAAACAGCGTTGGTGAGAAGGTATTTTCTCAAGATATTCTTCTTGACGTTACTTTTCAACTGAATTGGGTCCTTCTTCGAGAAGTCCTTCAACACAGCGTTGACCCTGCTCTGATACTCCTCAGTCATAAGCTTATCAAGAACAGGGTTAACAAAGTCAATGGTGTCTTGAAGAGCTTGAATTTTGGATCTGAGAGCTTGAATTTCCAATTCCAAAACTTCCTTCTGTGGAGGCCAACTGTTTATGCCGTACTTCTCTTTGATCTCCTTAATTTGCTTTTCCTCCTCCGGACTCAAGACACCTTCATCAGTGTACACTCCCTTAGCCACTAAGGTTAGCTCTGATATAAGATTTGTGTTTTCTTTGATCTCGAGATCTGTGCGTTCTCTTCTGGAGACAAATTCCTTGGTCTTTTCATTTTCTTCAAGAATCACTTGTTGCTTAGCCATCTCGTCGTACTTAGCAAATTGAGAACCCTTATTTTTTCTGATCTCAGCAATGGCAAAACTCTTACGGGATGAGATTGGACGACATGCCTCAATACGCACGATATCACCTTCACGTGCGATGTTGCCTTCGTCATGGACGAGGTAGTTTTTTCTCTTCATGATCTCTTTATTGATGAGACGGTTGAAGGTTTTACGCTCCACCTGGACCTTGACAGTTTTGTCCATCTTTCCTTGTGAAACCACAAGTCCAATGAAGTTCTGACGGGCCATCTTTTGATCTGTATATCTTATGTCTTAAACGGATCTGAAAGACAGAGAGATGCATTCATGAACTTTCCTCGTCCACAGTTGTCCAAAGCTGAATTTTTCAACTCTGCTTACTCAATGATTACGTCATCATAACTTTTCCGGGTAATTCGAGCGAAGCCCACTCCTCTGCACAATCCGCAGATCTTGCAGCCCTCTCTTCAACTTTGCATCAAAGGAAGTAGACTATTTGTAAAATTATAATATTAACATCGATATAACAACACAGAATCAGCCGCTGGCTTCCCTGAAGGCTCTGAGAATGTTAAAAGCACCACGTACCAGGGCAAGACCGGCGCCGATCGTGTTCTCTTCCCTAATAGCAGGAATAACATTGTTTGTAGCATCAATTACTGCAACCAGAACACCTTTGTACTGAGTAAGTATTTGGTTCAAAGTTGCGTCAAGCTGAGTATCCAAGCCGGAAGTTTGAGCCAAATTTCCCAACAGTGGTACAGAGTCTGTCGCAAACTTTTTTAGAGGATCGGTGAGTGAGGTCATGCTCGTAGCTTGGCCCAAGATATCCAAGAAGGCGTTACCAATACCAACAACGAGAGCCAATATACCACCAATATTCAGTGCCGGCAGGCTACCACTAGTCAACAAAGTACGCAGGGTACCCAAAAGGGTTGTCAAATTATCAAACCCAGAGCTTGCCTTATCCAGATCAAAGTCCAACGGAGCGGCAAGGGCCTCAGCAACAGCTTCCGGGTTGGCTTCTGCCAACCCAAGGGCAAAAGCTTCAGCTTGCGCCTTAGCAACAGGAACAGGAGCTGCAATTGCAACAGGATCTGCAAAAGGCTCAGCAAGGGCAAGGGCATCTGCAATGGCATGTGCCTCGGCAACTGCGACAGGAGTTGCAAAGGAAGTGGAGGCAATGAGGGCCAGAATGCAGGTTAAAGCAGGTGCAAAGTACATAGCGTCTTTTAAGGGTAAACAGCTTCACAAGTAAAAGAATACAATTAAAACGGCGAATTAAGCTGTATTATATATAGAGAGTGTATTTTGAGTACTGAAGGTGGGGTACTTTTTAGCTTTGAAGAAGGAATAGGCAGCCCTGGTGCTGCAACAGTAGAGTCAATGATTTGCATCGCCATTGTCTACTGGTATTAATTTGCAGATTAACGACCTACTATTCGAAAATAAAGAATGGTCGTGATTTTAGTACTTGTCTCTGACTTCTTATGAGTCAGTACTGCTCTTCCGTCGCTACTGCTCTGCAGCTCTATATCCCGATTGCTACTGCAATAACGATAAATCAGTTAAGACTAAAGCAATAGTTTCTTAATATGAAGATTTTCCCCTTGCACTCGAAACAAATAATAGTAAGTATGGGTACACTGCTGATCAGAGATTGGCACTGCATAGGGTGGAAGCTCGAGAGCAAGCAGGATTCTTTGCAACTTAGAGTAACTGAGGGGAGAAGGCCGCAGGCAAACTTCGTAAGCTGTTCTACGAGGAACCTAAACGTTGCTAGTTGAAAATCAGACAGAAACACAAGAAAACGTAACTATTGAGGGAATATCATGATCGCCGTTCTTTTTTTTGTCCAACTGCAAAGACATTACAACATAACGTAACGGAAGTTTATGACATTTCAGTAACCTTAACAGAAGGACAGATTATGGTACAATATGTTTTTATAAGACATCACTAAGGCAGCGCAAGTGGTTTAGCGGTAAAATTCCAAGTTGCCATCTTGGAGCCCCCGGTTCGACTCCGGGCTTGCGCATTTTAATTTATTTTCATTTCCCAGGCCACTGGGTGTGTGGAGAGTTTTATTTTTTTCTTGGCCCATTGAGAGCAATTTAAAGCGAGAGTCTCCTGTTTTCTTCATAGAAATCAGGGCAACCTAATACCCAAAATCATGCTCAATATGGCCGACCTCATAGTGACCTCGCCCCAGTTCGAGCATATATAGCGACGAAAGGGAGCTCCTAATTTGGACAACTGTATATTGTTTTCAGGTCCGAGTCAAGCAAGTGATCAAAATAAAACACCAGTGGATCCAGACTCAGATATACTGAACTGTGATGTATTATTAGCCGAAAGTGGTGCCTTGGCGTTATTTTGGATGCGATCATACGAAAAGCCGGTGCTCGAAACCCATTATAAACTTAAAAGGCCAATCATCCACCCCCTTCCTTTTCGTAAGACAAACATGCCTACTCCTCAGAAAGGAAGTCAGAGACATAAGCCAAATGGTGCTATATCGTATAAAGACCAATGAAAGGGGGAAAGAAGACTTTCTCCAACCCGGAGAGGTTTTCTCTCACACGTTGGTGGGTGGCTTGAAGCCAACTGCACTAGAATCTAATACATTTGAAGTCTTGTCAGCTAAATCGGAAGAAAACCAGAATAAAAAGTCATGGACTCATTTCTTCAAAGCGAAGCCAACAGATGCTAGTGCCGTCAAGGCCTTCAAGAAGTATCTGCGCTTCGTTGGTCCAGGTCTCATGATCTCTGTTGCGTACATGGACCCAGGTAACTATTCTACTGATGTTGATGCAGGAGCCACTAAAAAGTTTGCTCTTTTGTTCATAGTTCTTCTTTCGAATATCATTGCTGTCTTCCTTCAAAGTCTTTGTATCAAGTTGGGCTCTGTGACGGGGTTGGACTTATCACGTGCATGCAGAGAACACCTCCCAAAATGGCTCAACTATCTCCTTTGGTTCTTTGCTGAATGTTCGATTGTCGCTACTGATGTGGCAGAGGTTATTGGTACTGCCATTGCTCTGAACATTTTGATCAAAATTCCCCTTCCAGCAGGCGTGGTTATCACCGTTGTTGATGTGCTGTTCGTGCTTATGGCCTACAGACCTGGTTCTTCCCTAAAGTTTGTTCGTTTTTTCGAGTACGCAGTTGCTCTCTTGGTCCTTGGCGTTGTGATATGTTTCTGTATTCAAATAGCCATGATGCCACCGGTTAGTGCTCGTGAATTATTTAGAGGTTATGCCCCTTCCAAGGAGATCTTCCTAGGTAATGGCTTGTTTTCTGCTTGCTCTATTCTTGGTGCTACTGTCATGCCGCATTCTTTATTCTTAGGGTCAGGACTAGTTCAACCCCGCCTGCGTGAGTTTGACATGGAGAATAACTATTACAAGCTTCAAGAGGGTGAAGATCTGGAAGAAGCGTACTATTCTTATAAACCAACATCAAAGGCCATCAAATATGCCATGAAGTACTCCATTCTTGAGCTCACTATTACTCTCTTCACATTCGCTCTTTTCGTCAATTCCGCAATCCTCATCGTCTCTGCTGCATCTTTGTTCGGTAGAGAAGAAGCTGCAGATGCAGATTTGTACGCCATCCATGATCTTCTATCAAGTACCATTGCGCCTGCTGCAGGTACTTTATTCATGGTTGCATTACTCTTCTCTGGCCAATCCGCTGGTATTGTCTGTACTATTGCAGGTCAGATTGTCAGTGAGGGACATCTGCATTGGAATGTAAAGCCGTGGAAGAGACGTATTGCTACACGCGCTATTTCTATTGTCCCGTGCCTTACCATTTCTTTGTCTATTGGCCGGTCCGGTCTTTCTGATGCATTGAATGCATCTCAGGTCGTG